>ML252283.1:588-40176 GCA_005239495.1 Nicotiana undulata
TTTTGGAAAGTTTACGTTATCTTATGATTGTTATGTTTCTCTTTTCCGCATTCAAGTTTTATTAATTTTATTATCGATGTTGGAAAGATTATTGTTGGGAAAGGTACGTTATTGATGTACGATGAAACTTGTTTCCCACTGTTATCCCAGTGTGTGATGAAAATTGATTGAGGCTGATGAATTTAGCATTTCATTTCATACTAAATAATTTTTAATTGCTATTACAAGTTATACGTTGGCTGGCCTAGCGGGTTCAACGTTAGGCGCAGTCACAACCTAAAGGGTGGGAATTTGGGTCGTGACAATAAAACATCATAAGAAGCTTTTAAAAAAAATGTCTGCCAACACCAAAAAGTCACGTTTTGTGTCTTCTTCCCTTTTAAAAAAAAAAGAATATTCACTTTCAATGAAAAATTTGTCAATTTCAACTGGAGCATATCTCTTTTTTATTTTAAGAAAATAACTGATTCAGTTCCGAACTTATATAATAGAAACCCGAAACTTAAATAGTTCTTCAAAAATTCTTTAGGAGCACTATTATATAAAGTAAATAATATCTGCCAATAACTAAGTGAGAATGCTAAATGAAGAAGTCAAAATTAAATCAACATTCCTAAGTTAAATGTAGAACTAAACTAATCAAAAGAACATTATCTAAAAATATCACAACACAATGATTGTATAAATGTAAATAAAGAAGGCCGCCATAGGCAACATTCCTAAGTTAAATGTAGAACTAAACTAATCAAAAGAACATTATCTAAAAATATCACAACACAATGATTGTATAAATGTAAATAAAGAAGGACGTCATAGGCGACCCCAAGCTTTTCGCTTGTTTCTCTTCTAGATGTCCATCATAATCTAAGGCTCAATAGTAATGACTCTATGCTGGTACTGGACGAGTCTTGCATTAAGACTCATATTGCTTTTGCGGTGCAGCAAACTGGAGCGATTTTTAGCGGCTAATCAAATCTTCGGATTCGGATTGACAAACTCGAAACACCACCTCCGTCACAGTCGGGAACGACAGAGGTAAGGGAGAGCAAGTCAAAAATTGTGAGAGTATCTTAGGGGGTAAAAATGAGCAGAGAGTTGTAGTATTTTTGATAATAAGAACAATGGCTTTTTTTCTCTTCTTTTCCTCCTTTTCTTCTTGGCGAAATCGTCACCAACACCCTTATTTATAGGAGACCATCCAAGGTTCATCCAGGGTTAGTTTTTGGGCGGGATTCTTGAAGGGTTAAGGTTTCAAATGGCTAAAGAACCGTTTGAAATGGAGTGTAGCAGGAGGTAAAGGACGATATGGACAGAGGGAGCAGCGATTTGGTTGCCTAAATGGTGAAAAATTTGGAGGAAACAAAAAAAAAAGAACCTTTTACCTCTGTCATCTTCATTGTGAATGGAAAATGAGTTTGAATTCTTCANATTACAAGATATGAGAAAAACTTTTTGCTAAGAAAGGAGAAAGAGCCAAAACCCTCTGCAGAGAAAAGAGGCGTTTCTTTTCTTTGAAAGGGGGAAAGAGATGGAACCCCTAGTTAAAATTAATTTAATTTTAGAAATAAATTCAACCGTTGGATTAAATGCATCTAATGGCTGAGATTAATCCTAATATAAATAAATAAGTTATAATAAAATAAATTAAAGCAAGCATTTATTTGGGATTCTCTAGAAGATAGAAGAAGTAATCTTGACCATTAATTTAAAATAGACTTGATCTGATGAATCCATGTGGCAAGATGTGGGGTCAAAGTATGGAGTGATGATGAAGGCATGTGTTAGGCGTGTGTTTTTGGTTGTTGGGAGCTTAGGTGTGGCTGACATGGACCTTATGTGGCGCCTACGTGGAGGTAGAAGAGGGAAGATAAGTTGGTAGATATGATTTCCCATATATTCTCTTTTTATGTGCTAATTTAATACAAAAACTGAAAAGTCACGTTACTTACTCCTCTTCTTTTGTTCTTTAATATAGTAAGTAACGTTTTTCCCTTTCTTTTTAAAAAAAAAAAGGTAACACTCAAATCTAGGCAAATTAAATGTGTTTGTCTACTTTCCATCTAAAAACCCGTATTAATTAAATATAACTAAGTGCTAATTGATTGTGCAAAGAAACGTATAAAAAATTTACTGACATGGTGCAAAAATAAATTTAACAATGGAATATTCATCCTTAAGATAGCTAATAGGGAAGTTTGCATAACTAAAGATACTGTATTTCATCATTTGCAACTAGTTATTGACTTACATATTATATGACATCATTATCTCTATTTTATATTAAATTAAAGAATTTTTCTACGAATATTACTCAACCTATACTAAATGAAGATTCCAAAATCGTAGCAAAATTTAATGGAATTCTTAACATTCCCTAAATTTAATCTTAAGTAAATTGACTACAATTCAAATACAATCAAATTTCCTAAAATATCTCTACATCCCTAAAATTAAGCCTAACTAAATATATGCACACACATGCTGCACGTATATATGTTATATTACATTCACCGTATACTAAATATAGTAATTAATATACTATTGATTACTAATATAATATATGGGTATTGATTTAGAGTATGCTAGTAGATTATATTTATTAAAAATATATTTAATATAGTTATTTATAAATAATAATGGTATATAAAATCTAGTATTAGAAAGTTAATGGTCCACACGGATTAGGTGGAAGAGAGCTGTGAGATTATTTTGAATTTAAGGGATTATTTGTTAGTTGGCATAACCTTTATTTTTCAAGTTGCATAATGAGATATTTTAGGCATATTAAAAGTTGTATTTCACTATGCTTCGATGATTCTAATAATTTATAACATTTAGTATGTATGCATTTATATATAGAATGGAAAATAGATAAATAAATTATAATTGATAAATAATGCTTGTATTAATTATTACGATGCACTAGCATTAAGAGAAAAAAAATATGATGGTTATTAAGTAACTAAAATACTAATAACGATATAATTCAAAAAATGAATATGTTAAATTATATTAAGGCAAATAATGATATTTATTTAAAAATCTTGAGGCTAGAAAAATATAACAAATGATTTGGATAAAATATGTAAAAAAAAATTAAATATATATTTAGACAATTATTAAGTATTAGGAAGTATAGAAAACATGATTAGGAAAAGGAGGACCAAAATTGGTTGTCAACACTTGGTCCATCCCGTAGCGACTATTAAGTCGCGTATTGATTTGAAATCATATGATATCACATATTTTTGAGATTTATACTATATTTGGGTTGTACGCCATGTTTGGGGCCTTGAGCCGACATGTTTGGACCGTCATGGGTATTTCACTACTATTCTCACACAATTTTAATAATAAAATATAATCTGAGTCATGATTTATACCTGTTCACTGTTTATTCCTGTTTATCATCCTATTTTTAAATAATGAAAGATATCTTGGGCTGAGTCCCCGTGATTTATACTGAGTTGCCTGAGTGGTTTGTGAGAATGATGACTGAGTGAGGACGAGAGCCGTATTAGGAGGATAGTGATGGATCGGGCTGCACGCCGCACCGTTATATATATGGATTGGGCTGCCACACCGCAGCGAGATATATATGGATCGGGTTGCACGCCGCAGCGAGATATATATGGATCGGGCTGCACGCCGCATCGATATAGCGCTTGGGCTGTAGGAGCCCCTCCGGAGTCTATACACCCCCAGTGAGCGCAGTCGACTATTATGGATCGGGCTGCACGTCGCAGCGGTTACTATATGGATCGGGCTACACGCCGCATAGATTGTTATATTGTACCTGTTGAGTGAGAGTGTTGACTGTGAGCATTGACCGAAGAGAATATAGTCACGAGTGACTGGGAGGCTTGCCCGAGAGGCTTTATTTGTGAGTGACACTGTGCCCGAGGGGCTGATATTTTATGAAACTACTGTTTCACTCTTCTTTACACTGAGCCTCTAATGAAAATGTTGAACAAATATTTTATACGAGTTTTTAAATGGAAAACTGGAGATTTTATCAAATATTCGGAATGTAGATTCCTGACTTGAGTTAAATTATTTTTATTGTTGCTTATATTATGGTTTTACATGATCTTTAAAATGCTCGTCACTTCACTCAAGTCTTTAGTTATGGTTGTTACTGACTGAGTTGGCGTACTCACGTTACTCCCTGCACCTTGTGTGCAGATTCAGGTACCGGGGCTAAGCGGTAGTTGATCTACCCCTCTTGCAGCATTGTTCGGAGATTGTGAGGTAGCTGCTCGACGTCCGCAGCTTGCCCATTCTCCTTTCTTACTCTGTCATTTTACTTTGCTTCCTAGACTTGTTTGTAGTAAAGAATTAATGCGAGATTGTATCACCTCTTAGATGCTCATGACGGTTGACTCCAGGTGTTGGGGATGTGTTTTAGACATTTTTGGCTATTATTATTGTTGAAATTCTTAAAATGGAATTTTAATGAACTATTGGATATTTTATGTATTAAAGGGGAATCCTTTATGTTATTTTCAGTAAATTGGCTAGCTTAGTATCATGATAGGCGCCATCACGACCAATTTAGGTTTGGGGCCGTGACAAGTTGGTATCAGAGCCTAGGTTACATAGGACTCACCAGTAATGAGCAGGTTTAGTAGAGTCTTGCGGATTGGTACGGAAACGTTTGTACTTATCTTCGAGAGACTGTAGAACCCTTAGGAAAAATCTCACATTCCTGAATTCTTGTCGTGCGAATCCATTTATTCAGCCAAAGGCGTAACTCTTTGAATCCTTTTCATGTATTCGAATGCGCACGTGAGCGCTCGGTATCAGTTTTGCATCGACGACTTGTGATTTCCACGGTTGAGGTGCGAGATGTGATTTTAGCATGTTGATAATGGGCCAGTCTGGAGGACTTGAGGTCGGGTTTTGTCTGTGGCTTGAGTGCTGAGATTTCGATTGTGTGAGCACATGCATTTGGGACTTATATGTCCGTTTGTGTCCTTATTGGTAAGATTTTGTAACTGTATGACTATGTGGTGAGTGTGATTCAATAGTGAGATATGTTCTTATTGGTTGATAGTGACAAAAGAATTGGCGGGGGATGTGGCAAGAACTATTAAGTGTTTGACTTCTGACTTGGGTTGGCATATGGCTTCGAGTTGTGAGTGTATTGGAAGATTTCTCATGTTGTTTAGTGGTGGAGTGAGAGGGATCTTTCTGTTGTGTTATGAGTTCCTGGTGATGTCTTTTGGGTTGACCAATGCCCCAGTAGCATTCATGTATTTGATAAACAGTGTATTCCAGCCGTATTTATACTCTTTCGTTATTGTATTCATTGATGGCATCCTGACGTACTCACGTATGCGGGAGAAGCATACTCAGCATTTGAGGAGGGTGTTATAGAGGTTTATAGAGAAGACGTTTTATGCAAAGTTTTCCAAGTGTGAATTTTGGCTCGGTTCAATAGCATTCTTGGGGCACGTGGTGTCCAGTGAGTGTATTCGGGTGGTTCAGTAGCATTCTTGGGGCACCCAGCTCCAGTGTTAGTTCTGCCATCAGCTTCAAGTTCTTATACCGCGTATCTTGATGGCTATGATTTTTGGAAGGGTATAGAGATGATATCAGTTTGAGGCTAAGAAGACGGGGTTATCTCTCGCGGGGTGTCCTGAGGTTGTGTGATCCTTATGTGGTTTTATAGCAAGTCCTCCTTTAACAGTAAATTATGTATGCTGTAATTGAGTTTAGATCGCTTGTGGAGGTTGACCCGGCTATTGCAATGGTGAATGCGAGATTACAGATGATTCGAGATATTAAATGGTTTGAGTTATATATGGGCTTATGAAGGAATTGGTTGAATCTCACCGTGGTATTGTGGCGGTGTATGGGCATTTTGAGTTATTGTCTGTCTTGATCTACAACTTTGGGCCAAGTGGGGGAGGTTGCTAGTGATAAGTTGGTTGCACGAGTATGTGATGTATTGGGTTCAGATCGAGGTATACTGGTGAGTTAGTTATGACCTGTAGAGGTGTAGTTGAGATGACTCGAGTAATGGAAATATTTTGGTACAAGTTGTAATATACTCTATGGGTAATTGGGTTTTATTTAATGATGGAGTTGTATTTGTAAATGGTGTAGTGGGTGCAAAGTAGGAATTTGCTGGATTGCTTCGAAGCACATATTACTTCCTAGTATGTTGGTGTGAAAATGGGGTTAGGTCATTTGATCTGTTTCATCAGTTTAATCGAGATTTGCGTAAGAGTGGATAACTCTCGAGAATGGTTCTGATGGATTCGAGGTTAGATGTAACAATTGGGAATCTTCAGAATGTGTATTTGGCTAGAAACTGAGGTCTACACTGGAGGGTGTCAAGACTTGTGGCATTCTACATTATCATGGATTCTACATATCAATATCAGGAAAGTGAAGGTAATGACTTTAGATTCGCAGAAAGTCTCTTCAGGGTAAGTATTTTGAATGTGGTACTTTTGGGGATATTTAAGAGAGTATTCAACGACTTACGAGCTTTAGACGATACAATTTTATGCTTGGGTCTCGTGTGGTGAGTCTGGGTTGAGAATTGCGGTATTATGACAAGGAAAAGTATCAAATCGAAGGTAATTCAGAAGGAACTTGGATTAATAGGACAACTTGGTAGTAGGTCGGATCAACATGGTAATGGATATGATTAGTTCTTTGGGTGTTTATGTGGTAATGACTTTTTACATGTGTTTCTTGGCAATGCTCTTGGATTTTGGTGACCTACGTAACTTGGTTGAGTTTGAAGGATTCAGTCCTGACGGTTTGGTGTCGTAAATGGGATTCAGAGAGTTCTTGATGGTTTCTACCACGGTTAGAGATGTATATCTTCTACTGGAATGAGGAGCATGTGGTGTATAGTGATTTTGCTCATTAGATGGGATCAAATGAAAATTTCTTGGCTGGTTGAGTACGTAGTTTCTTATGGCTCGGAAGGGATTATGAAGTTCTCATATTTATCATAGGATGGAAGGGTGTATGCGGTATGTTGTGTAGAGTTGAGATTTGCATGTGTGAGGTCACGATTCAGTTCTGGAAGGACGGTCAGAAATTCTTAGGCAGCATGGGCAGTTTCAGATGGCTAGGTAGATGATATCACTAATTGGTGTGGCTTGATGAGGGTATACATTTCAGAAATGACAATGTGTTTGAGTTAAGGGTACTTCATTGGTATTGCGACGCTTGTTTGTTAGATCGACTGTTGATATTCAAGTTTGCTTGGTGGCACAAAAGAATTACAGGAGTATCCCTCGTGGAATGATTGAGTATTAGAGGCGTGTTATATATTTGAGCGGTGGAGTTGGGATCAGATATGGTGATTCGTGCGCTTTATGGATTTCGAGACTGGGAGTTCTCATAAACAGGTTATTTTTTGGTTGTGGACTATGAAGATGCGAGCAAAACTAGTCAGATGTTAGTATGTGCCATGATTCAGTCATTGTGAACTTTCAGAGAGTTATCTATCTATTGTGGGTGACCAGAGTTGATTTAGGGTTCATTGGTAGGCCTAGTGTGGATGTGTGTTCTGTACCGGGTCGGAAATGTTGACTCCGAATTGTTATTATTGAGGGGTGTGCCATTCGATTGTCATTGAGCTTAGTCGTGTTCTGGGGTGATCTATGAGTTACCCTTCTGTGTTGCGAGGAGTTGTGATTGTTGGTTATATGCACATATGGTGCGGTTCTATTTGGGATTTATAGCGGAATTTGAATGAGACGTGTATTTTGGTGTTACATGATTGATTGTGCATTGTATATGTTCTTTTTGGCTGGCATGGCATTGCTTCATTTACTTTTTCGTGGTTATGGTGATTTACTTTTGGTACTAGACATCAAATTGTATGTGGTTGATGATTTTGAGCATGGTGACTTGAGCTGTCTCATGTGGACTAGTGTTTGGATAGGGTCACACATTACAACGAAGTTATGTGGAGGTATGGTCCCAGCAGTGTTCTAGCTTGTACCGTTGCTCGGTCTTCTTTAATTGACCGTATTCGGGAGTGGCAGGATGATGACCCACATTTGGCGGTCCTTAGGGACACAGTTCGGCACGGTGATGCCAAGTAGGTTACAGTTGGGGATGATGGCGTTTTGAGGATGCATGGTAGGTTGTGTGTGACTAATGTTGACGACCTTCGTGAGTTGATCCTTGAGGAGTCTCACAGCTCCAAGTATTCTATTCACCCAGGTGCAACAAAAATGTACCAAGACTTGAAGCAACATTATTGGTGGAGAAGGATGAAAAAGGACATCGTGGCGTATGTGGCTCGTTGCTTAAATTGTCAACAGGTAAAGTATGAACATCAGAGACTTGGTGGTTTGCTTCAGCGGATACAGATTCCTGAGCGGAAGTGGGAGCGTATCATTATGGACTTCGTTGTTGGGCTCCCACGGACTCAGAGAAAATCTAATGCAGTTTGGGTTATTATGGATAGGCTGACTAAATCACCACACTTCATTCTTGTGGCAAGTCCTTATACTTCAGAGCGGTTGGCTGAGTTATATATTCGGGAGATTGTTCGCCTTCATGGGGTGCCCGTGTCTATCATTTCCGATCAAAGTACGCAGTTCACTTCGCACTGTTGGAGAGCAATTAAGCGTGATTGGGTACCCGAGTAGAGTTGAGTACATCATTTCACCCTCAGACTGACGGGCAGTCCGAACGTACCATTCAGATATTGGAGGATATGCTCCGCACTTGTGTTATTGACTTTGGAGGTTCATGGGATCAGTTCTTGCTATTCGCGGAGTTTGCTTATAATAATAGTTATCAGATGAGCATTCAGATGGCTCCTTATGAGGCATTGTATGGTAGACGGTGCAGATCACCACTTGGATGGTTTGAGCCGGGAGAGGCTCGGTTGTTGGGTACAGACTTAGTTCAGGAGGCCTTAAATAAGGTCAAGATTATTCAGGAGAGACTTCGTACTGCTCAGTCGAGGCAAAAGAGTTATGTTGATCGTAAGGTCCAGGATGTGGTATTCATGGTTGGAAAGAGAGTATTACTTCGTGTGTCGCCCATGAAGGGTGTGATGATATTTGGGAAGAAGGGTAAGTTGAGCCCTAGATATATCGGGCCATTTGAGATTCTTGATAGAGTGGGGGAGGTAGCTTACAGACTTGCGTTGCCTCTAGGGTTATCCTCAGTTCATCCGATATTCCATGTGTCTATGCTCCAGAAATATCATGGTGACCCGTCCCACGTGTTAGATTTCAGCTCTGTCCAATTGGACAAAGACTTGACGTATGAGGAGGAGCCGGTAGCCATTTTAGATCGGCAGGTTCGCCAATTGAGATCTAAGAGTTATCCTTCAGTTTGAGTGCAGTGGAGAGGCCAACTCGTTGAGGCAGCTACCTGGGAGTCCGAGTCGGACATGCAGAGTAGATATCCACACTTGTTTGCAAATTTAGGTAACTTTCTATGTCCGTTCGAGGACGAACGTGTGTTTTAGAGGTGGAGATTGTGATGACTCAAGGGGTCATTTTATAAATTTAGACTCTGTTCCATGCTTAATAGCCATAAAAGACTAATTTTGAATACCTCAATTTGCGTGCGCAGTATGGACGTGAAACCGGAAAGCTTTTATGTAAAAATATGAGAAATAGTAATTTCTAGAGTTGAAATTTGATAAAAGTTGATTTTGGTCAACATTTTTAGTAAACGGACCCGTATCCGGGTTCCGACGATCCCGGGAGGTCCGCAAAAAAATATTGGACTTGGGAGTATGCCCGGAAATGAATTCCGAGGTCCCAAGCCTTAGAAAACAATTTTTGAAGAAAATTGTTCTGCTGGTTAATTCAAGAGATAAAAAAATGAAATAATATGCGAAATATGTGATATCGGGCCCCTATCCTGGTTCCGAAGCTCAGAACAATTTTATTATGTTATGTAAGTCCTATATGTGAAGTTTCATGAGAATCAGAGTTGATTTGATGTAATTCGGACATCCGGTTGAAAGGTTAGAAATTTGAGTGTGCTTGAGGAAATCTTGAGTTTTGAGGCTAAATATGTATATTTAGATGTTATTTTGATGATTTGATTTCACGAACAAGTCCGTATGATATTTTTAGACTTATGTGCATGTTTGGTTTGAAACCCCGAGGGCTCGGGTGAGTTTCGGGTAGGCTACAGAGTGTTTAGACTTAGAGAAAAAAATTACACAACTGATGTCTGGTGTTGGCAGGCCTTTGATCTCGCATTTGCGAGATCAGGCTTCGCAAATGCGAATACCCAGTCCATCCTCAGATCTCGCATTTGCGAGGTCCTTGGTCGCAAATGCGCAGGGCCCCTGTTCGCAAATGCGAAGGTTTGCTCGCATTTGCGATATATCCCCGGAAAGCCCAGGGTTATAGTTCGCAAATGCGAGACCCGCAGCCTGTTATATAAGCTTTTTGACGGGATTTTCCCTTCTATTCCAATTTTCAAAAACCCTAAACCTCCATTGGCGATTTTCCATAGACCCAAACTTCTCCAAATCATTGATAAGTGATCTCTAACTAATTTCTTTCAATTCCCAACAACTTTTATGTGATGACCCAAAAGGTCATCCTGTGTATTTCTAGTTAATTCTGTGTTCCGAGGTCATGAAAACCTTCTTCTATCTCACCTCGATTTGCGTGTGCAGCCCGTGCGTGTAGCCGGGAAGCCTTAATGTGAAAAACTGAGGAAAATGATAATTTTGTTTAGAAATTTGCATTTAAGTTGACTTTGGTCAACATTTTTGGTAAACGGACCCGGACCCATGATTCGACGGTCCCGGAGGGTCCGTAGGAAAATATGGGACTTGGGCGTATGCCCGTAATCGAATTCCGAGGTCCCAAGTCCGAGAAATGAATTTTTGAAAGATATTGTTTTCTGAAAATATAAGGGATTTTTGAAAGTGTAATTATGTGTGAAATCTATGGTATCGGGCCCGTATTTTGGTTCTGGAGCTCGGTACAGGTTCGATATGATATTTATGTTGTGTCTGTAAGATTTGGTAAGAAGTAGAGGTCGTTTGACGTGATTCGGACCCGTAGATGTAAAGTTTGATGTTTTGGAAATTTTCCTTTATTTTAAGGCTAAATTCGTTGTTTAAGATGTTATTATGGCGATTTGATCGCACGAGTAAGTCCGTAGGATATTTTTGAGGTTGTGTGCATATTTTGTTTGGAGCCCCAAGGGCTCGGGTGAGTTTCGTGTAGGTTTTGGGGTGTTTGAACTTGGTAAATCACTGCTGGTGCACCAGTTCTAGTGTGCCCGCACCTACGAGGCTCTCTTCTTTGTACGCAGGTGCGATCCCCTCGACGATAGACCTTCTTCCGCAGAAGCGGTTCCGCAGGAGCGGATAACCTTTCGCAGGTGCGGCCCCCTGTGGGCCTGTCCAATTCCGCAGGTGCGATCGCCTCCTCGCACCTGCGATAGCACAGGTGCGAGAGTCCAGCAGTGATATTTTTAAAAAACAAACTTCAGTCGTTTGTTCCTCAATTTTTCATAAAAATAGAAGGCCTAGGGCGATTTTCTCAAGAGATTTTCTTCCCAAATCGTAGGTAAGTGTTCACTAAATGATTTCCTTTAACTTTCTGATGTTTTTGATCAACTATCTTCAAGAATCCTAGAGTTTCAATGGTAGAAAATTGGGGATTTGGGTAGAGTTAGGGATTTTTGATTAATTGGGAATTAGACCTCGTTTTGGGGGTCATATTTCAAAACAAATTACATATTCGGGCTCGTGGGTGAATGGGTGATCGGGTTTTGGTCTGAACCTCGTGTTTTGACTAAGCGGGCCTGGGGTCGATTTTTGGATTTTTTGGGAAGAATGTTAGAAAGTCTATAATTAAGCATTGGACTTGAATTGTTTAGCATTTATTGATGTTATTGAGTTAATTATGTCTAGATACGATTGACTTGGAGTCGGGTTCAAATGGAAAAGCGGTGCTTGAGGCTTGATTTTGATCGTGGAAGTCGAGGTAAGTGTTTGGCCTAACCTTAGCTTGAGGGAATAGGTGTTGAGTCTTGTTTTCTACGTGGTTATACCATGTTCAATGTATAGGTGAGGTGACGAGTACCTATATGTTGTTGTCAAGCATGCTCGTGAGTCGGTTATTATGAGTTAGCTAATTTTCATTGATATTTACTGTATTATGGATCAAATTTCAAATTGGTGGTTAATCGTTTGATGGAAATTATTGGTTGTGAATACTGTTGAGTATTTGTTCGGTGGAGGAATATTTTGTTAAGTTATACACTTGGGTGAGATTGGTTAGAGATGTGTCCCTTGCCGGGACGGTATTATTTCTTTTGTTATTCCCTTGCCGGGATGTTGTGATTTATAGTTCTTATTGTTGATTTCCTTGCCAAGCTGTTGTTCTTGATATTGTTTGGGAGAGGAAGAGTGTAAAGCACGAGGGGTCATTCCGTGCCATGTTATGATATTATAGCACGAGGGGTCATTCCGTGCCATGTTATGATGTTTTAGCACGAGGGGTCATTCCGTGTCATGTTATGATATTATAGCACAAGGGGTCATGTCGTGCCGTTTCTATTTACTTGTTTTGGTGAGGATGAGAGTAAAGCACGAAGCGTGATGTCGTGCACTTGTTTGCTCTGTGTTGTTAATTCCGATTGTTAGTTTGATATTTAAATTGTTGCCTTGTCCTGTTATTTCAGTTAATTGTTATCCCTTTTTCCCCAGCATGTTTCCCCGATGTTTGTACTTAACTGTTTACTTCCTGCTGTTGTTATTTTCTTTTCATATATTATTAAATTGCACAGGTTGTATTATTTGTCGTGTCCTAGACTCGTCACTACTTCGCCGAGGTTAGGCTCGACACTTACTCAGTACATGGGGTCGGTTGTACTGATACTACACCTACACACTTTTGTTGTGCACATCCTGGTATAGGACCCAGTGGATATTGAGGTAGGAGGCTTCCTTCAGTCCACTCGGAGACACTGAGGTAGTCCTGCAAGCGTCTGTAGGCCTTGGCGTCCCCTTCCACTTCCTCATTTCTGTTTTTAGTATTTCAAAGCAGATGTATTTATTTCTTTCAGACCTTTATATGTATTAATCCTAGATAGTCCGTGACATTGTGACTCCAAAGATCTGGGTTGGTTATTTTGAGAATTCGTAAAAGTTTGTGGATCTAGTTATGTATTCCTTTTATCCGTTCTCATTTCTATCTTTTATTCATGGAAAAGTCGTATTTCACTTGTTTCTATTTAATAATAAAGGTTTTTAATAAACTTGAGCAATTACGTTGGCTTGCCTGGCTGGTTCAACGTTAGGCGCCATCACAGTCCTAACGTTGGAAATTTCGGGTCGTGACATTTTAACAATGATTTCAACCAAAGATCTAGAGTCTTTTTGGTAAAAATTTGGTTTTTGGGTAGAACTTAGGAATTTCAAATTTTAGGGAAATTGGACTCCCAATTGAGGTCAGATTCCAATACCAATTGTATATCCGTGCTCAGGGGAGATTGGGTAAATGAATTTTGGTCCGAACCTCGAGTTTAGACCAAGCGGGTTCGGGGTCGATTTTTTAAATTGAATAGGAAAACTTAGGAAAATCATTGATTTTCAATAAAGATGATTCCATTAGGCTATGATTGAAAACATTGAACAAATTGTAATTAGATTCGAGCGGACTAGAGGGAAATTCTAAAGGAAAGGCAGTGCTAGAGCAATGAATTGCTTGCGAGATTGAGGTAAGTGTTTGGTCTAACTTTGACTTGAGGAATAGGAGTCCCCACTTGTTTGGTATGTGAAATGCATGGGTGTGGTGTATAGGGGAGGTGACGAGTATCTATGCACCACCCAATTTGCCTGTTAAGCATGATCCCTTTTCCGTTCCCAACTTAATTTATTCTTGTCTTAATTGTTCTATGTCCATTATTGTTTTTATGACTACTTGGCTTTGTTACTTTGTTGCTAAATATTGTGGTGGTTATTTTGGAACTAGTATTGGTTGTTTATTTGGTTCCCTTGTAGTACAAATGATTAAGCAGTTTGTCATTATTTTTACGAAGTATGTATATATTGATGTTCCTATTTGTTTCATGGTTGAGAAGATATTGATGAAGTTTATGAGCAAAATACAGTTTCTTACTTATTATTGTTGAGACAAAAATATTGTGAAAGGCTTGGCCTGAATTTTGAAATTTATGAATATATCTCTGGTGGGAGCGGGTTGCACGCCGCAACAAGGAGTGATAAGGGTGGACATGTGGGAGCGGGTTGCACGCCGCAACAGGAGTAATAAGGGTGATATATTTAGGGAGGAGAAATAAGGATGGACAGGTGGGAGCGGGTTGCACGCCGCAACAAGGAGAGATAAGGGAGGACACTTATATTTTTACTGAATTTCAAAGAAAACAACGTTTTGAAAATCTTAAATGTTTATTTCTACTATTTTTACTATTTTGGCACTACTTTTATTTAAAGCCTAAAGTTTGGAAACTTGGAAACTATTTGAGGATTGGTTATAGCTGAGGCCTAGAAAAGGCGGCTGAGTTATTTTATTATTGTTGCAGTATTTAAATTGATTTGTTTAGATTTACTTCTTGCATTATATATTATTGTCACAAGTTTATTGCTAAAGCCCCGTCGTAGCCTCGTCACTACGTCGTCAAGGTTAGGATCAGCACTTACTCAGTACATGGGGTCGGTTGTACTGATCTAGACTCTGCACTATTTTGTGCAGATCCAGGTACTAGACAGCAATAGAGATTTGTAGATCAGCCTCCTATTCATTCGGAGACACCCGGTACATCTGCCGGCGTTCGCAGATCCCGCGAGTCTTCTCATATATTACATACATTGTTTTATCGTATTTGCAACAGTTATATTACTTCTTTCAGCCCATTATTTGTAGTAGTCTATAGAAGTTCGTGAATTGTGACACCAGACTCTGGGGTAGTCTTAGAGTTATTTATATACTTAATTCGTGGTTCGTTTTATTTAATTGTTTAATATTTCATATTTGGAGTATTTCATAAAAAAATCATTTAATTAAGTTTACTTTAATTGTATTTATTCATGCTTAAGTAAATAACCAAAGGAAATTAGTTAATAGAATTCTAACATTGGCTTACCTAGCAAGTGTGGTGTTAGGCGCCATCACGATCTCTAAGGTTGAGGAATTTGGGTCGTGACAGTTTGGGGCCTTGAGCCGACTTGTTTGGACCCTCATGGGTATTTCACTACTATTCTCACACTATTTTGATTAGAAAATATAATCTCAGTCATGATTTATACTTGTTCACTATTTATTCCTGTTTATCATCCTATTTTTAAATAATGAAAGATATTTTGGGCTGAGTCCCCATGATTTATACTGAGTTTCCCGAGTGGCTTGTGAGAATGATGATTGAGTGAGGCCGAGAGCCGGATTGTGAGGATGGTGATGGATCGGTCTGCAAGCCGCATCGTTATATATATGGATCGGGCTACACCCCGCAGCGAGATATATATGGATTGGGCTGTACGCCGCAACGATATAGCGCTTGGGCTGTAGGAGCCCATCCAGAGTTTGTACACCCCCAGTGAGCGCAGTCGACTATTATGGACCGGGCTGCACGCCGTAACGTTTACTATATGGATCGGGCTGCACGACGCATCAGTTGTTATATGGTACCTGTTGAGTGAGAGTGCTGAGTGTGAGCATTGACTGAAGAGAATATAGTCACGAGTGATTGAGAGGCTTGCCCGATAGGCTTTATTTGTGAGTGACACTATGCCCGAGGGGCTGGTATTTTACGAAACTACTGTTTTCACTCTTCTTTACACTGAGCCTCTAATTAAAATGTTGAACAAATGTTTTATACGAGTTTTTAAATGGAAAACTGGAGATTTTATCAAATATTCGGAATGTAGATTCTTGACTTGAGTTAAATTATTTTTACTGTTGCTTATATCATGGTTTTACATGATCTTTAAAATGCTCGTCACTGCACTCAAGTCTTTAGTTATGGTTGTTACTTACTGAGTTGGCGTACTCACGTTACTCCCTGCACTTTGTGTGCAGATTTAGGTACTGGGGCTGAGTGGTAGCTAATCTACCCCTTTTGGAGCATTGTTCGGAGATTGTGAGGTAGTTGCTCGGCGTCCGCAGCTTGCCCATTCTCCTTTCCTACTCTGTCATTTTACTTTACTTCCTGGACTTGTTTGTAGTAAAGAATTAATGCGAGATTGTATCACCTCTTAGATGCTCATGACGGTTGACTCCAGATGTTGGGGCTGTGTTTTAGACATTGTTTGGCTATTATTATTGTTGAAATGCTTAAACGGTATTTTAATGAACTATTAGATATTTTATGTATTAAAGGGGAATCCTTTATTCTATTTTCAGTAAGTTGGCTAGCCTACTATCACGATAGGCGCCATCACGGCCAGTTTAGGTTTGGGGTCGTGACAAGTTGGTATTAGAGCCTAGGTTACATAGGACTCACCAGTCATGAGCAGGTTTAGTAGAGTCTTGCAGATCAGTACGTAAACGTTTGTATTTATCTTCGAGAGACTGCAGAACCCTTAGGAAAAATCTCACATTCCTGAATTCTAGTCGTGCGAATCCATTTATTCAGCCAAAGGCGTAACTCTTTGAATCCTTTTCATGTATTCGAATGCGCACGTGAGCGCTCGGTATTAGTTGTGCATCGACGGCTCGTGATTTCCACGGTTGAGGTGCGAGATGTGATTTTATCATGTTGATAATGGGTCCACCCCATGTACTGAGTAAGTGTCGCGCCTAACCTCGACGAGGCTAGGACACGCCAACCACATAAACCTGTGAAATTTAATCATATATGAGAAACAATAATAATAACAGGAATTAAAAAAATTAATACGGGAGAAGGGAAACATGCCGAGGGAAGGAAATATCAAGTTTGTAAAGACCCGTAAAATTTCATGTCTAAAATAATGCCCGAAAAGGTCCCTGTGTTGTTATAACTGTAGAAATTCTTAAAACGGACCCATTTTGAGTAGAAAGTATCCCAGAGCTTAAAAGATAAAATTTTCCAGAATTGCGTGATTATGCGACGCACTATGCGATCGCATAACAGGTATGCGGACTGCATAGTGGTCGCATACCTGGACAACCTACTGTCCAAATTAAGGACAACTATGTGGCCCAGAATGCAATCGCATTTTGGGAATGCGGACCACATAATTGTCGCATTCTTGCCCCATTGTTTTTGCGAGGGAGGTTATGCGATCGCATACAAGTATGCAGACCGCATAGTGGTCGCATACCTGGGCAGTTTGTTTTCCAATTTTGGCCCATTTGAGGGCCAATTATGCGACAGGAATGTGGACCGCATAACGGGAATGCGATCGCATTCCTGGTCGCATTTCTACTTTGGGGCCTCTAAATTCTAATTTTTGTACCCGACCCCTAGTTCATTAAAACACTTACCCCCTTTCATTTTAACATCTATCTGACCAAAAATAGAGAGAGGAAAAGGGATTTCTTGAGAGAGAAGGCTTCATCATCATCGAATTTGATTTTTCAATATCACTCAGGCCAGTTGAAATTTTCAAGTAATCTTCATCTTATTCACTCTAAGAGGTAAGTCCCCACCCCATTTACCTTTAATTCTCAGATTTTGGTTAAGAATAAACCACACATATGTTGGTTCTTGAAAATGAAAAGTTGAAACCTTGCATGCATGTGAGTTAAACTCCGTAATCTAGTAAAGGAAAAACAAGTTTGGGTAATTATTCTAAAAAAGGGGGTTAGTAATCTAAGGGGTCACATAATGTTTGATAAAATTCCCAATTGAATTCAAGATTCCTAATTGTAAGTGAAATATGTCACATTGTGGAATATATTGACGGTGCTAGACGGTTCGGTGAATTGTGATAGAAATTAAAGGGGAATTCGACTCGAGGTATGTATGGCTAACTTTAATCTTCGTAGAGTCACCTTGTTGGTGTCCGAGCATTCGGTATGAGTCTCTTGCTGAGTATATGTGAATTGATTGTTCTGAAGTACTGAGGTGTAAGATTTTATTCTCTGATTTTCTTAGTTGACTACCATGTTAATTGAAATTGTGAAAGGTGATTTCTTTGTGATTACTCTATCATGTGCAAGGTTCGTTAAATGATTGATTATGTTGGTATAAAAGAATGGTAAAGAACCAAATGTGTGAATATATCTAAGTGCTAAGGGCTTTGTAACAAGTGATGAAAGGGAGATGTGAATTGATTTAATTGAACTAAATGACCATGGCAATATCGGGTATGACTCATCGTTTGGCAAGGTTTATTGTGGATTGACTTCATATTGATTGTTGGTCGTAATGAATTTATATTCTTATTGATAGGAATCCTTGTGATTAAATTAATGGTTGATAAAGACTATTGTGAACACATGATTGTTTGATTGTTATGAAATTGTACTCTTCATGATATGAAGCCTTGTGAGTGAATTGTGGGCTGTTATTGTTGCTATGAAATGTGATTGTACGGTGGGATCGGGTTGCACGCCGCAACAGAATGTAATAAGACTGAAATGTGATTGTCCGGTGGGATCGGGTTGCACGTCGCAACATGAAGTAAGAAGGGTGGATTGTTGAGAAGGAATAAGGGTGGAATGTGATTGTGTTGAAATAAGAATCTGTGAAACCCTCAATTATGTTTGTTTCTGCATCTTTGTGCAATACTTGTTGGTTCGTTGACTGCCTTCTATCTATGAATTACTTGATTTTACTTAGAGTGAAGTTTGTTTATACATACTAGTACTATTCCACAGTACTAACGTGTCTTTTGCCGGGGACGCTACATCTTTTATATGGATGTAGGTGGTTCCATAGTAGGTAGCTCAGCCTGCCGTTAGTGGTGCCTCCTCTTCATCTCTTCAGCAGTTTTGGTGAGCCCCATTTCCTCTCGGGGCCATGTGTGGATTATACCATTCTCTTTTGCTTATGTTGTAAAAGGTATAGCCGGGGCCTTGTTGCCGGCAAGTTTATTTAAAACTCCTATTACTCTTAGAGGCTCCGTAGACACTGTGTGGGTTGTGTGTGTGTGTATATATATATATATATATATATATATATATATATATATATACGTATATTTTGGGCGGTAGTTGTACTCACTCGTAATTGTGGATCGCAAATCAGAAATGTTGTGTGTAACTTGTATATTTTGGATTATCTATTGTTGAAAGTTAAAAGAGGAAAAATGGAATTATGTTGTAAATTGTACTTTGAATCTAAATTTCCTAACTCACATGGAATAAGGTATGTTATGAACACGGGGTAATTCGTTGGGTAGGAGAGGTAATCCAGGTCCGCTTGATTGGGTTCATCCGGTCAGGCGCCGGTCTCGTCCCTCGATTTTGGGGCGTGACAAACTTGGTATCAGAGCCTAAAGTTTTAAAAGTGTCCTAGGATCTATCGGAGCCGTGTCCAGTAGAGCCCTCCTTATAGGTGTGTTGTCGACCACATCTATAATTATGGGGCTGCATGGACATTTAGGAAAATACTCTTTCATTGTTACTCTGTATCGTGCAATGAAGTCAAAGGTGAGAATATCTTTATCTAACTCGTGCATTGTCCTAATTTTCAGTAAATGGCGCCCAAGAAGAGAGCTCGACTCGGCCTAGAGGACAATGCCACCCCAAGTGTGGCCATGAATCCTTTATCTGATGGTACGAGTGAGAATGATTCCCCAACCTTGAATCTGCCTGACTCCTCCGTGCCAGGCTAGTCTATCCCTATTCCTGCTCCAGCGGAGGGTACTGAAATCCCTCATGCTGATGTTCCTGATCCTTCCTCAATCCCAACTCCCAGTCCCAGTATTTCTTATGGGGACCTCAGGGGAGCTATTCAGATGTTGACTCAGTTAGTGGCCTCCCAGGCCCAAAGATCACAGGCGGCCCCTGCGTCCTCTAGCGAGCAAGGGGATTCTTCAGGTTCTAGGGTCAACCAGTTTCTAGGGTTAGCCCCTCCAGAGTTCACAGGCACCGATCCTCAAGATTTTGTAGATGAAATGTACAAGACCATTCGGGTTATGAGGGCTACTGAGACAGAGGGAGTTGAGTTAGCTTCCTATCGTCTAAAGGGAGAAGCATATTCATGGTTTGAGATGTAGGAGAGTTCCCGGGGAGAGGGGAGCCCTCCGGCGAGGTGGGTCGAGTTTGTAGATGTTTTCATGGATCATTTCTTGTCTGCCAAGATTATGGAAGCCCGTGCTACAGAGTTTGAGGTTTGTTCAGGGCCTTAGTCCCTTGATTAAGCAGGGCAACATGAGTGTGTGGGAGTACCATATGGATTTCGTGCGCTTGTCCAAGTATGCTACCCACATGATGCCGACTATGGAGGCCAGAGTTCGTCGGTTTGTTCAGGGCCTTAGTCCCTTGGTTGTCAATGAGGCTGCTATAGCTGCTTTGCATTCAGATATGAACTACGGGAAGATTGTGGGTTTTTCCCAGGCTACGGAGGCCCGAAAATTGAAGATAAGGATGGAGAGAGAGAGAGCAGTAGTAGGGCTCGGTCAGCAGGCAACCTTGGGAGTTCAGTTGGGGGTGGGAGATTAGCCCTTGGGAGAGGGTCATCAGGGCTATCTCAGTCTTATGCTCAGTCCTCAGCCAGTGCGCCGCCATCAGGGCATAGTTATCAGCAGGGAGGTCGCTTTGGACCAGGTTCAGACAGGAGGAGGTTCCATCAGTCCGGTCGTTCAGGTGGGAGGTTTCAGCAGCAGCGGAGGGCCCCATGCCCTAAGTGTGGGAGGTTCCATTCTGAGCCTTGTTACCTGGATATCCCGGTATGCTATAGATGTGGAGTGAGGGGCCATGTTCAGCGACATTGTCGTGCGCCCAGTCAGGGCACAGGTAGGGGTACTGCTCAACCGTCCAGTTCTTCAGCCGCTACATCTTCAGCACGCCCTCCAGCACCAGCAGGGCGCGGTGCAACTAGGGGTAGAGCACGGGGTCAAGGGGGACCCAGTCGATTCTATGCTTTGAGTGGTCGCCAGAGTGTTGAGGCTTCTCCAGATGTTGTCACAGGTATTCTGACTGTCCAATCGCATGATGTTTATACTCTTATTGATCCTGGGTCTTCATTGTCATATGTTACTCCATTTATTGCTTCAAGTTTTGGGATAGAACCCGAACAGCTTCATGAGCCATTCTCAGTGTCGACTCCAGTTGGTGATTCCATTACGGCCGCGCGAGTCCATAGGAATTGTGTTGTCATGGTGTGTGGTCGAGATACCACGGCCGATCTGATTGAGTTAGAAATGGTAGATTTTGATGTTATAGGGAATGGATTGGCTCTTCTCGTGCTTTGCTAAACTCGACTGCCGAACCAGAATTATGAGGCTCGAGTTTCCTAATGAGCCCGTTATTGAATGGAAAAGGAATGATGTTGTGCCGAGGGGCAGGTTTATTTCCTATATTAAAGCCTCCAAGATGATCAGGAAGGGGTGCATCTATCATTTGGTCCGGGTTGCGGACACCACTTCAGAGGTGCCTGCTCCCGAGTCCGTGCCGGTTGTGAATGAGTTTCTTGAAGTGTTTCCAGATGAGCTTCCTGGGATTCCGCCAGATAGAGAGATTGATTTCGGGATTGATGTATTGCCAGATACACAACCGATATCTATTCCACCTTACAGGATGGCGCCAGCAGAATTGAGAGAGTTAAAAGAACAATTGAAAGATCTATTAAAAAAGGGTTTCATTCTGCCAAGTGTGTCGCCTTGGGGCGCACCGGTTCTTTTTGTTAGAAAGAAAGATGGATCGCTTCGAATGTGAATTGATTATCGACATCTCAACAAGGTCACCATCAAGAATAAATATCCACTGCCTCGGATAGATGATTTGTTTGATCCGTTGCAAGGTGCTAGGTTTTTTCTCAAAGATTGATTTACAGTCCGGGTATCACCAGTTAAAGATCAGGGAGCAGGATATTCCTAAGAGCGCCTTCAGGACTCATTATGGGCACTTTGAATTTATGGTAATGTCTTTTGGGCTAACCAACGCCCCAACAACTTTTATGGATCTTATGAATCGGGTTTTCAAGACGTTTCTTGACTCTTTTGTGATAGTATTCGTTGATGACATCCTTGTTTATTAGCGGAGTCGGGAAGATCATGCTAATCACCTCAGGGCAGTTCTGCAGACTCTTCATCAGCACCAGCTGTATGCAAAGTTTTCAAAATGTGAGTTTTGGCTAGAATCAATCACTTTTTGGGCCATGTTGTTTCCAGGGAAGGGATTCAGGTTGATCCCCAAAAGATTGCAGCGGTGAAGGATTGGCCTAGATCGATGACCCCAACAAAGATTCGCAGTTTCTTGGGTCTAGCTGGGTATTATTGGAGATTTGTGGAGGGATTCTCTACTCTCGCCTCCCCATTGACCAAGCTGACACAGAAAGCAGTTAAGTTTCAGTGGTCCGATGCTTGTGAAAAGACTTTTGAGGAATTAAAATCAAGATTGACCTCGGAACCGGTGTTGACCTTGCCACAATGTACAGAAGGATTCGTGGTTTATTGTGATGCTTTGAGGGTTGGTTTGGGGCGTGTGTTGATGCAATGTGTTAAGGTAATAGCGTATGCTTCAAGGCAGCTCAAGAATCACGAGAAGAATTATCCGACATATGATTTGGAGCTCGCAGCGTTTGTGTTTGCATTGAAAATATGGCAGCATTATCTTTATGGGGTCCATGTGGACGTGTTCACAGACCACAAGAGTCTTCAGTATCTATTCAAGCAGAAGGAGTTGAACTTAAGGTAGCGGAGGTGGTTTGAATTGCTCAAGTATTATGATATGAACATTTTGTACCCATCCAGGGAGGGCGAATGTGGTAGCCGACGCTCTTAGTCGGAAATCCATGGGTAGCTTGGCACATTTGGAGGCCGGTCAGAGGCCTTTGGCTTGGGAGGTTTATCAATTGGCCAGTCTTGGGGTCTGTCTTTCGACCTCATAAGAGGGGAATGTCGTGGTGCGTAATGGAGCGGAGCCCTCGCTTGTAGCGGAAGTCAAGGAAAAGCAATTCAGAGATCCAGCATTGGTACATTGAGAGAGGCAATTTTGAATCACAAGATTTCATCTTTTTCACTCGGCAATGATGACGGTGTCTTGCGGTGCCAAGGGAGATTATGTGTTTCAGATGTGGATAATCTCCGGGAGAGGGTAATGGCAGAGGCTCATAATTCCAAGTATTATGTTCACCCATGTTCTACAAAAATGTATCGCGATCTCAAGGAGATTTATTGGTGGAATGGTATGAAGAGGTGTGTGGCGGACTTTGTGGCTAGGTGTTCGAATTGTCAACAAGTGAAGGCCGAGCATCAGAGGCCCGGTGGGTTGACACAACTTATGGAAATACCAATGTGGAAATGGGAAATGATCAATATGAACTTCGTGGTTAGGGCTACCCCGCTCTCAGCGCAAGTTTGACTCAATTTGAGTAATAGTGGATCGAGTTACGAAGTCGGCGCATTTCTTGCCAGTCAAGTCCACCGATACTGCAAAACAATACGCTCAGTTGTATATCAAAGAAATAGTCAGGCTCCATGGCACTCCAGTTTCTATTATCTCGGATCGAGGGGCCCAGTTCATAGCTAACTTTTGGAGGAAATTTCAACAAGGTTTGGGTACTCAGGTAAATCTCAGCACAACTTTCCACCCACAGACGGACGGTCAAGCGGAGGGGACTATTTAGACGCTTGAAGATATGTTGCGGGCTTGTGTTTTAGATTTCAAGGGTAGCTGCGATGATCACTTTCCGCTTATAGAGTTTGCTTACAATAACAACTTCCATGCTACTATTCAGATGGCCCCATTTGAGTCATTGTACGAAAGGAGATGTAGGTCTCCGACTGGATGGTTTGAGGTTGGTGAGGCAGAATTGTTAGGACCAGATCTTGTGCACCAAGCTATGGAAAAAGTTAGAGTCATTCAGGAGAGGATGAAAATTGCTTAGAGTCGTCAGAAATCCTATGCGGACGTTCGTCGTAGATATTTGGAGTTCCAAGTAGATGATTGGGTACTCTTGAAGGCGTCTCCCATGAAGGGAGTAATGCGGTTCGGGAAGAAAGGAAAATTGAGCCCAAGGTATGTCGGGCCATATCGGATCGCTCAAAGGATTGGGCAAGTAGCGTATAGGCTGGAATTTCCCCCTGAAATGTCATTGGTGCACCCAGTGTTTCATGTGTACATGCTAAAGAAGGTAATTGGAGATCCAGCCGCCATTGTGCAAGTTGAGACCATTGAAATTAATGAGGAATTTGTCATATGAAGATGTTCCTGTTGCTATTCTTGATAGGCAAGTCCGTAGATTAAGAAACAAAGAGATTGATTATGTTAAAGTGTTATGGAGAAGTCAACAAGTCGAGGAAGCCACGTGGGAAGCGGAAAGTGAAATGAAAGAAAAATAACCACATTTGTTTGAGCAAGTCTAGTAGTGATCGGGAGAACTGCCATCTCTAAGTGAATACACCTTTGTGTTTAATTTTGTGCAAGAACACTTCACTTTCCTAATCTCCTTATTTTTGTAACATCTCAAGTTGTGCCATATTTGTGTATGTTGTGATTATTTGGGTAATGTGCAGCTCTTTGAAGTAAGCTAAATTATGTGCAATTCATGTGGTAGTTAAATGATATGCAAGTTGTGGTGTTAACTGAATTATGTATAAGCATGTTGAAGTAATTGAATTGTATATGATTTGATGGGATAACTGAATTATGTGCAAATTGTTGGAGTAATTGAAAATGTGTGAAATTGGTTAACAATGTATTTCGGGGGCTCTCTGACAGGTAGATAGGCCTAATTACAAAGGAAACTCTGGCGAAATGTTCAAAAAATATCGGAGTTAGTGAAAATTGGGGTTTTTGCGTATTGTGTTGTCAAAAATGATTTCCCGATCCTCATTCGAGGACGAATGATTTTAAGTGGGGGAGGATGTAAAGAACCCTAAAATTTCATGTCTAAAATAATGCCCGAATAATTCCTTGTGTTGTTATAACTGTAGAAATTCTTAAAACGGACCCATTTTGAGTAAAAAGTATCCCAGAGCTTAAAAGATAAATTTTTCCAGAATTGCGTGATTATGCGACGCACTATGCGATCGCATAACAGGTATGCGAACCGCATAGTGGTCGCATACCTTGACAGTCTACTGTCCAAATTGAGGACAACTATGCGGCCCAGAATGCGATCGCATTTTGGGAATGCGGACCGCATAATTGTCGCATTCTTGCCCCATTGTTTTTGCGAGGGAGGTTATGCGACGCACTATGCGATCGCATACAGGTATGCGGACCGCATAGTGGTCGCATACCTGGGTAGTTTGTTTTCCAATTTTGGCCCATTTGAGGGCCAATTATGCGATAGGAATGTGGACCGCATAACGGGAATGCGATCGCATTCCTGATCACATTTCTACTTCGGGACCTCTAATCCGACCCCCAGTTCATTAAAACACTTACCCCCTTTCATCTTAACATCTATCTGACCAAAAATAGAGAGAAGAAAAGGGAGTTCTTGAGAGAGAAGGCTTCATCATCATCGAATTTGATTTTTCAATATCACTCAGGCCAGTTGAAATTTTCAAGTAATCTTCATCTTATTCACTCTAAGAGGTAAGTCCCCACCCCATTTCCCTTTAATTCTCATATTTTGGTTAAGAATAAACCACACATAGGTTGGTTCTTGAAAATGAAAAGTTGAAACCTTGCATGCATGTGAGTTAAACTCCGTAATCTAGTAAAGGGAAAACAAGTTTGGGTAATTATTCTCAAAAAAGGGGTTAGTAATCTAAGGGGTCACATAGTGTTTGATAAAATGCCCAATTAAATTCAAGATTCCTAATTCTAAGTGAAATATGTCACATTGTGGAATAGATTGACGGTTCTAGACGGTTCGGTGAATTGTGATAGAAATTAAAGGGAAATTCGACTCGAGGTATGTATGTATAACTTTAATCTTCGTAAAGTCACCTTGTTGGTGTCCGAGCATTCGGTATGAGTCTCTTGCTGAGTATATGTGAATTGATTGTTCTGAAGTATTGAGGTGTAAATTTCATTCCATGATTTTCTTAGTTGACTACCATGTTAATTGAAATTGTGAAAGGTGATTTCTTTGTGAATACTCTATCATGTGCAAGGTTCGTTAAATGCTTGAATATGTTGGTATAAAAGAATGGTAAAGAACCCAAATGTGTGAATGTATATAAGTGCTAAGGGTTGTGTATCAAATGATGAAAGGGAGATGTGAATTGATTTAATTTAACTAAATGACCATGGCAATATCAGGTATGACTCATTGTTTGGCAAGGTTTATTGTGGCTTGACTTCATACGGATTGTTGGTCGTAATAAATTTATATTCTTGTTGATAGGAATCCTTATGATTAAATTAATGGTTGATAAAGACTATTGTGAACACATGATTGTTTGATTGCAATGAAATTGTACTCTTGATGATATGAAGCCTTGTGAGTGAATTATGGGCTGTTATTGTTGCTATAAAATGTGATTGTACGGTGGGATCGGGTTGCACACTGCAACACAAAGTAATAAGGGTGTAGAGGTAATAAGGGTGGAAATGTGAATTGTACGATGGGATCGGGTTGCACGCCGCAACAGATTGTAATAAGGCTGAAATGTGATTGTCCGGTGGGATCGGGTTGCACGCCGCAACAGGAAGTAATAAGGGTGGATTGTTGAGAAGAAATAAGGGTGGAATGTGATTGTGTTGAAATAAGAATCTGTGAAACCCTCAATTGTGTTTCTCTGTATCTTTGTGCAATACTTGTTGGTTCGTTGATTGCCTTATATCCGTGCATTACTTGATGTTACTTAGAGTGAAGTTTGTTTATACATACTAGTACTATTCCATAGTACTAACGTCCCTTTTGCCGGGGCGCTACATCTTTTATATGGATGTATGTGGTTCTATAACAGGTAGCTCAGCCCGCCGTTAGTGGTGCCTCATTTTCATCTCTTCAACAGTTTTGGTGAGCCCCATTTCCTCTCGTGGTCGTGTGTGGATTATACCATTCTCTTTTGCTTATGCTGTAAAAGGTATAGTCGGGGCCTTGTTTCCAGCAAGTTTATGTAAAACTCCTAGTACTCTTAGAGGCTCCGTAGACACTGTGTGGGTTGTATATATATACGTATATTTTGGGCGGTAGTTGTACTCGCTCGTAATTGTAGATCGCAAATCAGAAATGTTGTATGTAACTTGTATGTTTTGCATTATCTATTGTTGAAAGTTAAAAGAGGAAAAATGGAATTATGTTGTAAATTGTACTTTGAATCTAAATTGCCTAACTCACATGGAATAAGGTATGTTATGAACACGGGGTAATATGTTGGGTAGGAGAGGCAATCCAAGTCCGCTTGACTGGGTTCATCCGGTCAGGCGCCGGTCTCATCCCTCGATTTTGGGGCGTGACAAAGTTATAGCAATAACGAAATAAAGCAACGAAGTAAATATCAGACTTAAAACAACAAAGATAATAACACAGAAATAATGCACGGCATCACCCTTCGTGCTTTTACTCTCGTTCTCACCATAAAATCAAAAGAAACGGCATGGCATCACCCTTGGTGCTTTTACTCTCTCATAATCATGGCACGACATCACCTTTCATGCATTAACTCTCACAATATCGGCACGACATCACCCTTCGTGTATTAACACTCACTCACAATATCATGCACGACATCACCCTTCATGCTTTTACACTCTTCCTCACCCAAACAAATGAAACGATAGCAATCCGACAAGGAAATCAACAGTATAAACAATAATAAATCAATAACGTCCTGGCAAGGGAGCCATCAGTAGAATCAATATCATCCCGGCAAGGGATAACTATATCCAATCTCACTTAGTTACTTGACTTCACGTAATAATTCTCAACTTGAACCAATACTCAACAATAGGCAATACCAAGGAAATACCATCAACACGGATAATTATCAAATTAAACCCAAGTAGTGCTCAATTGAAAATCACATAAAACACATTATACGACTCACGGGCATGCCTGACACCAACGTATAGATACTCGTCACCACACCTATACGTTGCACATTACACTAACACGTAGTAAATAAGATACAATACCTATTCCCTCAAGCTAAGGTTAAGCCAAATACTTACCTCGGATTCTACGGCCAAACTCAAGCCTCAATTACCGCTTTCCTTTTAGAATTCGCCTCCAATTCACTTGTATCTAGACATAATAAACTTAACAATATCAATAAATGCTAAATAATTCATCCCCAATGCTTAATTATAGGTTTTCTATCATTCTTTCCAAAGTCAAAAATCGACCCCGGGCCCACTTGGTCAAAACACGAGGTTCGGACCAAAACCCGATCACCCATTCACCCACGAGCCCAAATATGTAATTAGTTTCAGAATCCGACCCCAAATCGAGGTCTAAATTTCCAAATTTGTAAAATCCCTAATTTCTACCCTCAAAGAGAAAGATTTAGGCCTAGAAATCTAATGGGTGTTGATGAAAAATGAAGAAAACGAGTTTAAGAACACAAACCTATGATTTGGTGGTGAAATCCCTCTTCAAAAATCGCCCCTAAGCTTCCTTGGTTTTGAAAATATGAAGTTATGGCTAAATTCCCGTTTTGCTATTGTTTTAAGTGTTGGGCGACAATGCTCAGTGCGTTCGTGTGAACACTGCCGCGTTCGCAAAGGGCAGCCTGTTGAGGACTTATGATCGCAGGATGAGCTATGCATTCGCGAAGGCTTAGCCTAGCCCTTCCTTCGCGTTCACGTATAAGGGTTCGCGTTCGCATAGCTTTCCTAGGTTCCTGACCAGCCCCTCCTAAGAACTGATGCGTTCGCGTTTGACCTGATGTGTTCCCGTAGAGCAGCCCCCAAGTGCTCCACGTTCGCATCCAGGTCTATGCGTTCGCGTAGAGCAATCCCAGCCCCAACCCCATTTACTCTTCACGTTCGCGTGGGTTACCACGCGTTCACATAGTATAAAAATACACACACCAGATACATCAACTTACACCAGATTTTCTAAGTCCGAAACACCCCGAAGCCTATCCAAAGCTCACCCGAGCCCTCGGGGATCCAAACCAAACATGCACACAACCCTAAAAATATCCTACGGACTTACTCGTGCGATCAAATTGCCAAAATAACATCTTAAACAATGAATTTAGCATCAAAATCAGAGAAAATCTCAAGAACTTTAAAAGTTTTAAATTTTACAACTACGGGTCCGAATCACGTCATATGACGTCCGTTTCTTACCAAATTTTACAGGCACCACTCAAATACTATATTAAACTTGTACCGGACTCCAGAACTAAAATACGGGTCCGATACCATCCCTTTCAATTACAGTCAAATTTCCATAAACTCTTATGATTTCAGTTAAACAATTTCTTTCAAAAATTCATTTCTCGGGCTTGGGACCTCGAAATCCAATTTCGGGCATACGCCCAAGTCCTATATTTTTTTACGGACCCTCCGGGACCGTCAAATCACGGATCCGGGTCCGTTTACCCAAAATGTTGACTGAAGTCAACTTAAATTCAATTTTAAAGGTAAAATTAGCATTTTTCTCAATTTTTTCATATAAAAGCTTTCCAAATATACGTCTGGACTATGAACGCAAAACGAGGTGAGACAAAAGGATATTTTCAACGCCTCAGAACACAGTTTTGACTTTTAAAACAAGAGATGACCTTTTGTGTCATCACATAACCTATTGAAGGATGAATTTGTTGTTATGTTAATATAGATTTTCCATAGTTTTATCTCTATTTGTTCACCTTTATGCTTGTTGCTGTTGATTGAAGGAACCTCAATTAGCTGTGTCTATCTAGTGTGCATTACTCGGTAGAGAGTGCATATTTAGGTCGTTGTTGAACAACATCACTCATGACGTATATGAGGGATCAATACGAATAGTTTAAAGGTGGGATTAGAGATAACGAAACCATGGGTGCGATCTAGTGGAGCTATAATTAAACCTAGCTAGCGTAATTCGGGAGAATATGTCTAGTATATTATTATAATTACCCGGGAGAGAGTTACGAAAGTCAGAGTGTTCATGATCGATATAGAAGACTTAAGCAAATTTATAACAAATATAGCAAAAAAGATTCCAACAATAGGGAAAATCATAACCTTAGATTATTCCAATTATTGTTTACAACCCGTTCTTAGTTAGTTCTTATTTACTGCATTCTCATTACGTAATAGTTAGTTAGAAACAACCAACCTGTTATCTAAATATCTTGGGAAGTTGATTACGTGGAATTGTGAGCCGGAAATTTTCCACGTAAAAGTTCTCAGTATTATTACATTCTGTTTGTGTGTATAATCTGTGAAAATTAATAGAGAACCTGATCTCTATATAATTTGGTGGACCCTCAAATTCTATCACATTCTTTCACATTCCTTCTCTATCTTGGGGTATTTCTTTCCAGCAAAATCAGATCTATGGTTATGTTCCATTGGGACTATTCTTGTAAAAAAAGGGCTAACATAATGTGTCATACTTTTTTGTAGGGTAAAAGAAAAATTTAACATTTGGGTCATATAGAAGATCAAATAAACCGCTATAGACCAAAACCTTAATCGACTTATTCCATTGGTTTTTCTGTACTCTAATAAATAATGGTTAATATACTAACAAATCAATTTGAGCTATAATATATATATATATATATATATATATATATATATATATATATATATATATATATATATATATACTAGGAAAGCTTTAAAAGTTAAGTATATGTATATAGTATATTGCATATAGGTTAAAAATATGTGGAATATATATCCACCAATACTAGATATATAATAATTAATGTACCATGGATTAATAAGATATTAACATATTGCTATAATATTTATGTATATGAGTATATTAATATATTATATTTATTAGATATTAACATGCTGCTATAACATACCGGTATAATAGATTAATAAGATATTAACATATTGCTATAATAATTGAGTATATTAATATATTATATTTATTCGAAATATATGCAATATAGTTATTTACATATAGTAATGGTATATCAAATATACTATAATCATATACACAACTGGAGGAGAGAGAAAAGGATTTTTTTTTTAAATAAAAAGGAGCATACGTTTTTGTAAGGTTAATTAATTGAGTGGGAGAATCTCAAGAGAGATATAATCAAAGTGAGAATATATATATATATATATATATATATATATATATATATATATATATATATATATATATATATATATTAGGAATACGAAAAGTTGTATGTTTTAAATTAAGTTGTATACGTATGTAATTTTTAAAAGCAATTATAACTTATTTAAATAGATTTTAAATAAGTTGTATTATGTATAAATTTCTCTAAAAATATTGGGCAATTAGAATGGCGGTCCATTTCATACCACTTGTCTCCCAGTGCTTGCAAATCCCACCGTCCCAAAATTCTTCGTACAAAATGATATACTACTAATTTGAAAATATCACTAACGGCACAAGGTTAACTTAAATGTTTCACTTTGACATTGTCAAATATAACACTTGTGAGGATTTAATTAATCGATATAACTATGATAAATTGATAGTTTGATGTAAACATATGCAAATTCCTTATGATATATCAGATCAGTCTCGGTTATAGATAGGGTGAATAGATCTGCCATTTCTTAAAAGTTGAAATCTCTCTTATGATTTAAAAATCTAGTGTAACGTGTATCATCCCTTGTTCTGGTCATTGAACAGATGCAATAAATCAAAAATTAGATTTTTATTCAAGAATGAAATCTTATTAGAACTGTCCATAATAGGTTCATCCTTCTGAACCATATCATATCCTGGATCGGGTGAAATAGGATGAATTGAGACAGTATTTTGTAAATACGTAATTATCTTGAATATATTAACCATTTCTTTATTTTTCGATCGTATGGAAGGAATAAAATAAAGATCATTGATATAATTTGATGTAAACATCGAGTAAAGTTTAATTTTTAGTGTTACAAAGCATATTAGTGCCGACTAACATATCAATTAATATTAGTAGGGGTCCTTGATAGTAGCCTATATTGTGAATTTTAGACGCTATTTACACTCTAATTTAACCGCACTTTATTGATGTTTGAATGTTAAAAGATAACAAAATGCTCTAATTGAGAAATTTATGTTTTGCAAGAGCCACTCCGAGCTAGGAGGGAGATAAAGAGCATTTTGGAGTCATTTATGAATGTACAAGGCCAATCAAAGGTTAGCCCGGGCGAAACGGAGCGAGGAAAGCAAGAAAAAAAGAAAAATGCAGGTCCGCGATCGCGGACCTGGAAGCGAACCGCTTGCAGAAGGAGGGAAGTGCATGGGTGGAAGTCCGCGGCCGGATCCGCGGTTGAATCCGCGGCCACGGACGGCCTGTTAAACGCGACAGAGTGCAGGGGCTTTTGTGTAATTTTTTGGGTGACTAACCTAAACCTATAAGAACCTAAACTCGCCCAGAAGTCAGATGAGGCTTGTTTTAAACATAATTGGAGGCAAAGAACAAGAGAGAGAAGATCAAGCAATTCTTCAGAGTTTTTATCTTCTTCTTCTTAGTTCTAATTGTGAATTATGAATCATATTATTGCTATGTTTTGAATTAGTATGAGTAACTAAACTTCTAATCTAGGGTTTTGATGGAACCTATTGAAGGATGAATTTCTTGTTATGTTGATTTGCCATAGTTTTATCTCTATTTGTTCAACTATATGCGTGTTGTTGTTGATTGAAGGGCCCTCAATTAGCTGTGCCTATCTAGTGTGCAGTACTCGAGAGAGAGTACATATTTAGGTCGTTGTTGAACAACATCACTCCTGACGTATATGAGGGATCAATATGAAGGGTTTAAATGTGGGATTAGGGATAACGAAACCTTGGGTGCGATCCAAGTGAGCTGTAATTAAAGCTAGCTAGCGTAATTCGGGAGAATATGTTTAGTATATTGTTGTAATTACTCGGGAGAGAGCTACGACAGTCAGAGTGCTCATGATCGATAGAGATGACTTAGGCAACTTTATAACAAACATAGCGGAAAGGATTCCAACAATAGGGGAAATCATAACCTTAGATCATTCCAATTATTGTTTACAACTCGTTCTTAGTTAGTTCTTATTTACTGCATTCTCATTACATAATAGTTAGTTAGAAAACAACGAACATGTTATCTAAATATCTTGGAAAGTTGATTACGTGGAATTGTGTGGGTCTGATAGATGTAATTGATAGGTTAATTCCCCGTGGGATTCGACTCCAGACTTGATAACTGGAATATATATGCACAAAGGCATAGTTGGGCGTGATCAACAAATTTTTGGCGCCGTTGCCGGGGAATTAACGGTGTTATTAATTACAGTTAAAAGAAGTGCAAACAATTCTTAGTGTAACCAATTTTTCTTCAACTCAAACTGAATACATTGAAATTATAATGTTTGTAGTCTCGGGTGTTACACATGCATGCCAAGAAACTCCTTAATAACTGGTGAAGTGTTCGAAGCATTATCAGATCCTGAGAAATTTTTCAAGGCACTGAATCGTGCAAACATGAAAAGCAAACAACAACAAAACTTGACTGAACAACTTGAACCAGACATGGAAGACCAAGTAAACAACAGGGACAACGGGGATAACGTGAATGACCCAAATGAGCAGGTGGTGGTGCCTCTTGTGCTAGAGGCTACTTTGTATCACTGGACACAATCCACAACAGACAATTTAGCCACCGCAATTGTAGTCCCGCAGATACAAGCTGATTCGTTCCAAATCACAAACAACATGCTGCATTTGTTACAAAACAAGAGACTATTCTCAGGGTCATACATCGAAGATCCTCAACAACATCTAAAGAATTTCCTGTCAATCTGTGCCACACAGAGGCAACACAATGTGACACCGGAAGCGTAAGGCTATTGTTGTGTCATGACCCGAAATCCCACCTTCGGGCCGTGACTGCGTCTAACGTGGAACCCGCTAGACAAGCCAACATGCACAAGTAATCTAACATTTGCAACCCAATTCATTAGTAGTAGAGGAAATACCTTTAAAAATCTTAACAGAAATAACGAAACACTTTAGAATTTTAACAGCGGAAACGTATAGGAATCCGAAAATGCAAAGTCCCAAAACCGGGGTGTCACAACTCACTAGCTGTCTAAACAGAGTGCTAAATACATAGTCTGAAAAGAAATACATCATTGTCTTGAAACTGGGGAAAAGATAAGACAATAAGGAATCCAAAGGCAGGAGAGACGTCAAGGCCCACGAACGCCACCGGGTATACCTTGAAGCTCTGTGTTGATTGAAGGTGACTCCCTCAGCGCTGTCCACTGGGTCCGGATGCGGGATCTGCACAATATCAAGAAGTGCAGTGTAGCATCAGTATAACCGACCCCATGTACTGAGTAAGTACCGAGCCTAACCTCGATCGAAGTAGTGACGAGGCTAGACTTAGCAACAACGTTAACCTGTCCTATTTTACAACTCAAAGCATGGAAAATCAAGGCAAAAGATAGGCAGACAAGTATGGGATACAAGGGCAGTAAAGGGGAACAAGTGAAATGAAGCAGTTAAATTGACACATGGGAGTAAACAAGGAAGGCAATTTAGCACAATAGCTAACGAAACAAGTATAAGTACCAGAAATGTAAATAATGGCAGGGCATCACCCTTCGTGCTTTTACTCTCTTTTTCACAATGCGATGTATAATGTGAAATAGTATAAATCATGGCACAGCATCACCCTTCGTGCTTTTACTCTCTTCCTCACAATGCAATGTACAATGTAAGGCAATATAAATCATGGCACGACATTAACCTTCGTGCTTATAATCAATGTGAATCATGGCACGACATCACCCTTCGTGTTTTACACTCTTCCTCTCTATGCAATGTAATCAAATATCATGGCACGGCATCACCCTTCTTGCTTTACACTCTTCCTCACCAAGAAATGACGGATATAATGGCAAGGAGTACATCATAGTGGAAATACATTTCAATATCACCCGGCAAGGGAAAAAACATCAATCAATATCACAATAATTTTCCAGCAATGGTTTCAGCTATAACCAATAAATTCAAATATAGCCTTAACAGTTGGATTTTCAATCAAACCAACACATCATAGGTTCATCAACCAAGATTTCCAACAATAACGGCTTCCAAGTAGAGACAAGTTCATAATATAACGAACATGGAAGTAATAACAAGATTTTTGTCAAAATTAGACTCACGAGCATGCTTGACACACAATGCATAGGTACTCGTCACCTTACCTATGCATCGAACATGATAAACACTTAGCACATAGCATACAATACCTATTCCCTCACCAAAGTTAGGCAAGACACTTACATCGGGTCCAAAATATAGCAATCAACCCTCTAACACCGCCTTTCCTTTTGAATTCAACTCCAGAACAACAATATCTAGGCATAATTAACTTAAGTATATCAATAATAACTCAATAACACAATCACATAGCCTAAATACACAATTCCTATCATTCTTCCAAAAATTCTAAAATTCGACCCCAGGCCCACTTGGTCCAAACACAAGGCTCGGACCAAAACCCGATCACCCAAAACCCCACGAGTTAGAATATGTAATTTGTTTTGAAATCCGACCCCAAATCGGGGTTGAATTACCCAAAATTCCGAAAAGCCTAACTCTACCCAAAACCCCTAATTTCTACTTTGATTTTAGGATTTTAGGCCTAGATTCTAGTGATTATGGAAGAAAAGTGGAAGAAATTAGTGTTAGAATCACTTACCCAAATGGTTATGGAGGAGAACTAGCTTAGGAATCGCCTATGGGGTCTTGGAGAAGAAGAAGTTGGTGAAATATGAAAAATCCCGTGTAAGTATTCTGTTTTTGAGTAAAGAAATGACTGGGCGAAAATTGCCTACTATGCGACCGCAGATGGCAAGATGCGATCGCAGAAGGTCCTGTCCACAGACCTCTGCGATCGCGGAGGGAGAGGTGCGACCGTAGAGCGACACTACCCAGCCCCCACCTGACTCCACTGACACACTATGCGATTGCGGAGGACGAGATGTGATTGCATAGTGCCACCCAGCTACCCCTTCACCTAAGCTTATGCGATCACGGATCAAAGGCTGCGATCGTAGAGAAGAAAACACCAGACACCAGAAACCAGTCCAAAACACCAGATTTTTCCTACTTTTAACACCCCGTTAGCTACCCGAAACTCACCCGAGCCCTCGGGGCTCAAAAACAAAAACACACACGAATCCCAAATCATCCTACGGACTGATTCAAGCATTTAAATCATCGAAACATCATCAAAATTATCGAATTAAACCTCAAAACTCTTAGAATTTTCTTAAAACTTCATAAAGCTTAATTTTCCAATTTTGATCCGAAACACGTCATTTCAAGTCCGTTTTACACCAAACTTAACAAATGAGTCACATAAGATATATTAAACATGTTCCGGGCTCCGGAACCATAATACGTGCCCGATAATACGGTTTTCACATCAAAGTTCATTTTCAAAAATCTTTATTTCTTTGAGAAAACAATTTTCTTTAAAAATTCATTTCTCGGGCTTGGGACCTCAGAATTCGATTCCGGGTATACGCCCAAATCCCATATTTTCCTATGTGCCCTTCGGGGCTGTCAAATCACGGGTCCGGGTCCGTTAACCAAAAATATTGACCAAAGTCAACTTTATTCATTTACTTGTTACAAAAATTCCATTTTCATCAAATTTTCACACAGAAGCTTCCCGGCTACACGCCCGGGATGCGCACGCATATCGAGGTGAGATTAACGGAGGCTTTCGGAGCCTCGGAATACAGATTTAGCTACATTTACTTAGGATGACCTTTTGGGTCATCACAATCTCCACCTCTAAAACAAACATTTGTCCTCGAACGGACATAGAAAAGTACCTGAGTCTGAGAAAAGATGGGGATAACGACTCCTCATATCGGAATCGGACTCCCAAGTAGCTGCCTCGATAGGCTGACCTCTCCACTGAACACGAACCGAAGGATAACTCTTCGATCTAAACTGGCGAACCTGCCTATCTAATATACCTACCGGCTCCTCCTCATAAGTCAGATCCTTGTCCAACTGGACACCGCTGAAGTCAAGAACATGAGATGGATCTGCAATATACCTCCGGAGCATAGATACGTGAAACACTAGATGTACGGCTGATAAATGCAATGGCAAGACAAGTTTGTAGGCCACCTCTCCTATCTTGTCCAAAATCTCAAATGGACCAATGTACCTAGGGCTCAACTTTCCCTTCTTTCCGAATCTCATCACGCCCTTCATAGGCGACACTCGAAGGAACACCTGGTCTCCTACCATGAAAGCCAAATCTCGAACTCTACGATCTGCATAACTCTTTTGCCTGGACTGAGCTGTACGAAGCCTATCCTGAATAATCTTCACCTTATCCAAGGCATCCTGGACTAACTCAGAACCCAATAACCTAGCCTCTCTCGGCTCGAACCATCCAACTAGAGACCGACATCGTCTACCATACAACGCCTCATACAGAGCCATCTGAATGCTCGACTGGTAACTGTTGTTATAGGCAAACTCTGATAAAGGCAAGAACTGATCCAATGAACCACCAAAATCAATAACACAAGCTCGCAACATATCCTCCAAAATCTGAATCGTACGCTCGGACTGTCCGTCCGTCTGAGGATGAAATGTTGTGCTCAACTCGATCTGTGTGCCCAACTCTCACTGAAATACTCTCCAAAAATGGGAGGTAAACTGACTACCTCGGTCTGATATAATAGATAAGGACACGCCATGCAATCTGGAAATATCCCTCATGTAAATCCTTGCCAACTTCTCCGCTGAATACGACACTGATACTGGAATGAAATGCACTGATTTAGTCAGCCTATCCACAACAACCCATACTGCATCAACCATCCTCTGAGTCCGTGGAAGCCCAACTACAAAATCCATCGTGATACGCTCCCACTTCCACTCGGGAAGCTGAATCTGCTGCATCAAACCACCGGGTCTCTGGTGCTCATACTTAACCTGCTGACAATTCAAGCACCGAGCTACATAAGTCACAATATCCTTCTTCATTCTACGCCACCAATAATGCTTCCACAAGTCCTGGTACATCTTTGCGGCGCCCGGATGAATGGAATATCGGGAACTATGGGCCTCCTGCAATATCAACTCACGAATGTCGTCCACATCAGGAACACATATATGACCCTGCAATCTCAAAACTCCCTCGACATCAAATGTGACCTGCTTGGCACGTCTGTGCCGAACCGCATCTCTAAGAGCAAACAAATGACGGTCATCATACTGCCTGGCGCGAATACGATCATACAACGAAGAACGAGCGACGGTATGGGCCAAAACACAGCCACCCTCAGAAACCTCTAACCTAACAAATTGATTGGCTAACGCCTGAACATCCAAAGCCAAAGGTCGCTCTCCAACTGATAAATAGGCCAAGCTAACCATACTGACTGACATCCGGCTCAAAGCATATGCCACCACATTGGCCTTTCCAGGATGATATAGAATAGTAATATCATAATCCTTTAGCAAACTCTAACCACCTCCTCCTCCTCATATTCAACTCCTTTTGCTTAAACAAGTATTGCAAACTCTTGTGATCAGTGAATACCTCACACGGTACCCCATACAAATAGTGCCTCCAAATCTTCAAGGCATGAACAATAGCTGCAAGCTCCAAATCATGGACTGGATAGTTTTCTCGTGGATCTTCAACTTACGAGATGCATAGGCTATGACCTTGCCATCCTGCATCAATACCGCATCAAGTCCAACCCGTGAAGCATCACAATACACGGTGTACGAACCTGAACCTGTGGGCAATACCAACATTGCTGCTGTGGTCAATGCTGTCTTGAGCTTCTGAAAGCTCGCTTCACACTCCTCAGACCATCTGAACTGAACACTCTTCTGCGTCAACTTGGTCATAGGGGCTGCTATAGATAAAAACCCCTCCACGAACCGACGATAATAGCCTGTGAGGCCCAAGAAACTCCGAATCTTTGTGGCTGAAGTGGGCCTAGGCCAATCTCTAACTGCTGAAACTTTATTCGGATCCACCTGAATGCCCTCTGCCGATACAACGTGGCCTAAGAATGACACAGAACTCAACCAGAACTCACACTTAGAAAACTTGGCATACAACTGCCTATCCCTCAGAGTCTGGAGAACAATCCGAAGATGCTGCTCATGATCCTCTCGACTACGAGAATATATCAAAATATCATCAATGAAAACAATAATGAACGAGTCCAAATAAGGCCTGAATACCCGATTCATCAACTCCATAAAAGCAGTGGGGGCATTAGTCAACCCAAACGACATGAACAAAAACTCATAATGCCCATAACGAGTGCGAAAAGCTGTCTTAGGCACATCAGACGCCCTGATCCTCAGCTGATGATAACCAGATCTCAAGTCTATCTTAGAGAGTACCGTAGCACCCTGAAGCTGATCGAATAAGTCATCAATCATCGGCAAAAGATACTTGTCCTTGATAGTAACCTTATTTAACTGCCGGTAGTCAATACACATCCTCATTGAGCCATCTTTCTT
>MDKH01110299.1:0-26048 GCA_005239495.1 Nicotiana undulata
CTAACTCGATCGAATATAGTATCGAGTGCCAGTCGTGCCTCCCCTAGTTTGGGGCGTGACAGGGGGCTTGACTCCGAAGTCATCGAAATCAAATGTGATCTGCAGTTGGTGGTAAATAAGTTCTACCAAAGTTTTGACACCAAAGAGAAACGTATGCAACAATATGTGGTAAAGGTTCATGATTTATTGGCACGATTCCGAGAGTGGTCAATAAATCATATCCTGAGGGAACATAACGCGGAAGCAGATGCATTAGAAAATTTGGTCTCATCAAAAGAAATACAAGGATTGGAATCAGGGACGGCAGTACAACTGATAACTCAACCTTGGACACATATGGTTACTATGATGTAAATTCAACTAGGTTGATCTGCAACTGGAGAAACGAAATAATTGAGTATCTCGAGCATGGAAAGTTTCCCGAAGACCCCAAAGCATCAAGAGTGTTACACTCCAAAGATGCACGATATAGCTTCTAGAAAGGCCAATTGTACAAAAAATCCTTTCAAGGCCCATCGACGTGGTGCTTAGGAGCATCAGAAGCTAACTATGTCAAGAGAGAAGTCCACGAAGGGATATGCGGCAACCACTCAGGTTCAGATTCTTTTGTGGTGAAATTAGTTCGGGCAGGATATTACTGGCCGCGTATGGAACAAGATGGAAAAGACTTCGTACGAAAATGTGATAAGTTCCAACGCTATGCACCACTGGTACATCAACCGACATAACCCCTATATTCAGTCATGTCCCTGTGGCCATTCATGAAATGGGGGATGAACATCATCGGACCACTACCCGCGGCTCCCGAAAAGGTAAGATTCCTTTTAATTTTAACTTACTATTTTCTAAGTGGGTGGAAGCAAGTTCTTATCAAAAGATCGGAGAACGCGAAGTGGTCGACTTCCTGTGGAAAAATATAATTTGGAAGTTTGGAATATCAAAAGAGATTGCATGCGACAATGGGCTGCATTTTATCAGCGCAAAATTTACATTGTTTCTTGAAGACTTGAAGATAAAGAGGATCACCTCTTCACCTTATCATCCGAGCGCAAATGTCAAGTGGTGTCAACAAACAAAGGGATTATTCAAAACCTCAAGAAAAGGTTGGAATCAACAAAAGCCAACTGGCCCAAAGAATTACCTGGGGTTCTATGGGCCTACCGAGCAACGACCAAATCAAGCACGAGAGAAATCTCGTTTTCCCTTAACGAGACACTATGTTTATTCTCGTTCGATTAATAAGTTCTTCAAAAGATCTATCAGACTATGGAGTGAATGATTTGATCAATTAATATTCTATTCTTTCTTCAATGTAGAATCGATTCACACTTATCATTTATTTTTTATTGAAAGATATACGGTGTAGAAGCTTTGATACCGGTGGAAGTGGGGGAACCAACCATCAGGTATTTCCAGGCGAACAAAGAATCAAACAATGAAGCAATGCTAATCAACTTGGAGCTTCTCGAGCAGGGACTTGAAGCATGTCAGATTGGTAGCTCAAAAGCATAGAATGAAGAGATATCATAATCGAAGATCCAACCGCCGATATTTCAAGTAGGAGACTTGGTCTTGAGGAAGGTAACTCAAAACATCCATGAACTCAACGCGGGCAAGTTAGGCCCAACATGGGAAGGCCCTTACCGAGTTTCAGCTATCATTGGGAAAGGATCATACGAGTTAGAGAACCAAAATGGAGACAAGTTGCCTAACAACAGGAATGTGGCTCCCCTCAAAAAGATATTACTGCTGACGAACAACAGTCAACGGAAAGTATGTGCTACATTCTTTTTTCCTTTCTTCTGTTTTTATCCCAAGGTTTTTAATGAGGCAACGATGGAAAGCGTACTACGAATACAGCAGTGATAAGACATTTAATAACAAGGTGAACAAACAAGTTTCAAATCGGGGATGATTAGATAATCTTTTCTTCGATAGCGAATTCTCACCTGGAAGTTAAGTTTGCTACCGAACAGAGGTTGCCCGATCGTTCACGATCACAACCGACTAGAAGACTGTTAGGTATTCTTTCACTCGATAGAATGGGTTCCTAAGGGGAAAAAAGATATGTTGCCGAGTGAAAGATTACCTAGCAATTCATTGGTGGGATCTTCGAAGATACAAGACTTCCATTGTTCCAATTCGCATTCTTTGCATTCGAACACTGGGGGGGATGATATGAGGATACGAAAACACTAAATTCCAGGCAACACTGAATGCCACATCAACCGGGGATGAAAATACGTAATGTGATACATCATCGGGACCAAGGACTGCGCAGCCAGCCCCGTAGAAATAAGTTGTACAAGATAGCCACAAGTCCTGGAAAATCCTTTTCTTCATAGAAAAATGCTTATGTACTTTTGAAAATAGAAGGAATTAAATGAAATGAAATCCTTTTGTTTTTATCTTGTTTCTTGTCTGAACGATGAGTTAATTTTACCATTTGAAAGTTAAACAAGTACTTCAAAAATTTGTGCCGTAATGAACACGAGACGTCCTCTTCAAGAGAACAGTAAACATAAGAGGGATCTCTCTTATAAAAACCCTCACGTTAAAGGGTTGGTTCCGGAAGAATCAATGCTCGGAATCCATAATGCCATCGGGGAAAATACACCCAAAGCCGCATACGAAAAAGACGCAAAAAGCAAACTTGCACAAATACTTATTAAAACCCTCATGTAAAAGGGATAACTCTCGAAAACAAAGCGCATCGAAGAAAATACATCCGAGACCATATACAGAAAACATGTGCATAATCCTTAAAAGAATATAAGGGTTAAAAAATTTGCATTGATATTCAAGAAAAAGTACTAAACAAACATTTGAGAAAAAAATATGTCTTCCTTTACAAGAACGTGCCAAAATAAATACAAAGCGGGAAAAGACAAGTAAAGCTAAACTGCAACATCTCCAGAACCAGAAGGAAGAGAAGTATCCGCATCCCTAAGAGTAGTAGATGGTTCCACTGATGGCTCAACATTTTCCCCAGCTTGGTCTTCGGCATCATCGCCTTCCGATCCTTATTCAGTTTTCGAGAACTCAGAACCGGAATTAGAAGAACCTAGAGTGTCAGACTGCGGCAGGAGTCCATTTTTTGCAGCCAACTCAAGCTCTTTGGCCTTAGAAATTTTGACATCAATGTCAATGATACTAGTATTGGACTCTTCCAAGGTTTTTCTCCTCATGCTATACATGGAATAATTTTTTTCAACAATGAGGGAAGCCGCTCGGCATTCGAGTTCTTCTTTGAGTTGAGTAACTTCGGCGGAAAGGTTTTCCCGGGCGGACCTAACATATTTGAGACTGACATCGACCTTACAGACAGTTGAAATAAATAGATTATTATGCTCAATAGTTTTCATGTACTTCTCTTCCAACTAGGCATGTTTCGCTTCTGCGGCAGCAAGCTCTTCATTTTTGGAGTTCAAAGATGCCTCCAATTTAATCACTCTTTCAACGGATGCAACATCTCGATCAGTTGCAGCAAGAACAACGTATGGACTTCTTTCCATTTAACCTTGGCCTCATCAAATCTAACCCTAAGCAGCCCAATTTCTTGGCTAAGGATTACCACTTCTTGCCCGCATTGCTGCAAACGGGCCTCCAAAACAACAGCCTCGGTAGCCTTGGTTTCAAGTTCCGAAAGGCGGAGAACAGTTTGATTCCGTTCAGCCAAAAGTTGATCCCGTTCAGAAGTAAGTTCTTCCTTCTCACGAATCAGCCTCTGAAAGCCCTCATAAGCAAGAAAGTTGGCCTACAAAATAAGAAGAGGTAAAACTTAGAGTATATTTGTTCAAAAGTAGAAGAATAACAGAAGAAGAAAGGAACATACCGCTGCGACGTTATGCATAACATTGTTCAACAAACACTCCCCAGAGAGTCTCTGAATCTTCTCCCAGTCTTTTTCTGAAGCCAAAGGTTTCAGATAGTTAGTAAGATCCACCAGCCTCGAAAGCAAGTTTCACCCGGTGGAGACCGAAAGGGTAACACTCCTCCTCCTCTGTGGATCTTGAGAAGGGGCGGCATAATTTTGCCCCGAATTTCCATGAACTAGGGATTGTGGAGGAGGGACACCTTCTTCATGGTTAGGCGCGACCGATGGAAATGATGTAACAACCACTATCGGAAGAGTGGATGAAGATGGAAATGATGTAGCAATGGATAATGATGGTGAAGGTGGAGATGAAGCTAATGGAGTTGAAGAGTGACAAACAGCTGCATCAAATGCAGTGTTGGTTGTTTGGTGCTCGCAACCCAAAGACGGAACAGACCCGGTACTCAACCCCACGGTACTGGTTACATCAATTGGAGCCCGAAAGCGGAAGTTAGCATATTCAGCTAAATCAGATTCTCTCCAAAGTGCTAAGACGCCATCTTCAGTTAGTGCAATTGTCTCAACATGTCGAGCATCTTGTTGAGATGATGAGAATCATATCCTTATATGTAAAGAATCTCCCTCATCACTAGCTTCATCATCATCGTCGATCATCACAGTGTCTACGACCGACCCGGAAGGAGGACCAATCATCATCGCCACTAGAGATGACTTGGGGACATCAACCTTTGCCTTCTTATTCTTTTCCCAGCCGCAGATGAACGTTTTCTATTTGGTTTCTTGTTCTATGGCCGGGGACTCCGTGAAGAAACTTTTGCACCAAAATCAGGCCCCGAGACGTCTGTTCGAGTAAGTGCCTCTTGAAGCAGCCTCGCCGCATTAGTAGGGTCAACCAAAACATCCTCCTCAGGGACATCAACTGAGCCTGCAGGTAGACCTAATTTCGTGAACAAATCAGAAGGATTAAACCAAGTTCTTCTTATACAGAAAGTGAAAACAAGATAAGTTAAAGTTACCATGATTTTTGTCTTTCCACCCGTATTTAAGGGACAATTCTTTCCATAAGTGAGTCTCGGGCGTCGTAACGTCCAAGAACTTCTGAACCCACCGGTCCAAACCTTCTACCACCGGTAGGATCCATCAAGTTGCTGCAACAAACGAAGATTGAAGGATCAATACAAGCATGAAAGAACAATTAGTAAGAAAAATGTATAAGAAAGAAATCATACGAGTACGATTCTAAGCGCTCGAAAAGGATGATGCCGTTGACGGAATGATATTATTGTTGGCAGTTGCGACGAGCCGTTCCATCCACCCATTGTCGATTTCATCATCCATACTAGTCAATAGAGCTTGGTGGCCACGTTTACATAGGTATATCACACCTCACCGGAAAATCTTGGGGGAATAAAGATTCATCATACGAGCTAGTTATAACTCATCCCCAGTTTCTTGACACATGCGTTGAAGGAAGGCAACCGTCCTCCATACTGAAGGACTCACATGTGCCAAACACACTTGGTAGCGAAGGCAAAATTCCGCAATCATGGGCTAAAGCTCTCCGCTCAAAGAAAAAGCTCCCAAAGTAAAGGGATACGTATAAAAATATGTAAATCCTTCCCTGGGAAGGGACACTCGCTCCGATAGGTCAGGAGCAATGATGTCCAACTCATGAAAACGATAGTCCTCCTTCACAACGGGAACATTGGAAGGGCGAATAGAAAAAAAGGTACCTACTAACAGCCCATGTGCGAGGGTTAGAAGTAGGAAATTTCTCTCCAAAATCCTTCGAAGCACTAACCCTTCTTGGGATGATGGAACACCATTGTTGGAGGAACAAAATCCTCGGTTTTGTTCTTGCCCTTTGAAGAACTGGCGCGTTTTGAAGAGGAAGCCATTGCAATAGAAGGAAGGAAAATTTTTGGTTCGAAGGAGATCGGAGAAGAGTTGGAAAATAAATATGCAAATTAGAAGTTTGAGAGATTATGAAATACATAAGAGAGGGATGATGCGTATACGTAAAATTTTGGCGGCTAAATTCATGGCCATGACTACCTCGATAATCGGAAAAAGTTGTGCTAAATCGTGGGATGGCGTGTGTTCAGGGCATTAAATGCGGAGAGACATGCGTCTAATCAATTGTCAGAGAACTTCAAAGGGAGCTATCGTTATTTCCGCCAAAAAGGTGCTTTCTACCAACTTCCCGGTAACTCAAGATTGTGTCACCGGAAAGCAGGGGGACTATATGTATAAGGAAAAATACGACATGACACGTGGCCATTTAAAGGAAGGACACGTGGAACACAAGATGAGAATGACCACCAAACACAGTTATTCCGCTTGTCACCCGTAGGAATAATGATCATAAAAAAAGTATTAAATGCTCTACGACATGTAACATATAATAAAAAATATTTCGCATTATTAAGGATGATGGCCGTTACAAGGAATTGGCATTTATGTCCAACGTTACTTCTTCATCATTGGTCGTCATAATTGGCATTAAAGAAGGGCATAATCCTAGGTCTTCCTTCCCTATATATAGCTATAAATAGGGAGCTCAGTTATCATTGTAAAAGATACAAATTTTATGGCTAACTTACACCACATTCTATATAGCATTTTAATATCATTTTATTTTCTCGGTTTTGACCTTATCATTGTTGTGCCCGGAAACCTCGTTCCCTGACTCATCAGCTCTGTTGTTTCATCTACATTCTAAGGCTAAGTTTTTTATATTTCATCAGTTATTTTGTTCTTTTTTGGATCAAATTAATTCACTTGTCTAGAAATCACGAACAAATTGAACTGTACCGTTTTTCGAGTAAACAACAGCCACATAAGTTTGTTTAACTATAAAATAATAAAATTTCACACGTAAGATAAGTAGCTTTAACATTGTCGTATAAATTATCTTCGAATTACTTATATTAAAAAATAAACAAAAAATATAGGATAAAAAAATCTCATAGTTTGTGCGAGGTTTTATTATCCGTATTCATGATATCAAATGGTCACTGTTAGTTTTGTGTCCCATCACTACGTTTTTATCCTTCTTTTTCTTTCGTGTAATAAATTTGAAAATCTTTGTCCTCTTTCGTTTTCGTCTGCTCCGTAATTAATTGTTGTCCCAACTCCCCTCTTAATTTAGAACTGCATATTTCTTTTTAATCACATTCAATATTTCAAACTAGTTGCTGGTATTAGATTTTGTCACGCCTCACAAATTGATAAGTACGGGGCTAGCATTTGATGACTTAAACTCCATTCTACCAACTAACTATCCTGACATATTTGTCGTATATAATTTATATATGTGAACTGAAGTGTGTAATGCAAACATCATATAGAATAATATAATCATCATATAGTAATACCATATAAGATCCCAAATATATGAAAAAATTAACGCACAACTAATATGGAGCCTTTGTATGAAAATCAAATGCTCAAAATAATTTCTTATGTTGTACCAATACACTAAAAGTGTTAATTAGCCACACTAAACATGAGGAGGACTCACTAAAAATAGCAGGTAGAAGGAGATATCCTAGCTCGTAGCGGCATTGGTGAAGCTAATTGATTGATGGTATTCGAACAATGGTTCTAGTTAAGGATACTCCCCTCTGCTTCAGTTTATGTGAACCTATTTTTTTTTTGGTCCGTTCAAAAAAGAATGACCCTTTTTAAATTTAGTAATAATTTAGCTTAAACTTACAAGTCTACCCTCAATGAGAAACTTTTGTAGCTACACAAGCACTCTAGCCCTTTTTTGACTTGTTTAGAATCACAAATTCCAAAAGTCTTTATTTTTTTTAAAACTCTGTGCCCAGTCAAATCAGTTCACATAAATTAGAAAGGAGGGAGTACCCTTTTTTTCTCAAATGACGTGGACTTGAACAGTTACTCATTTTGTGTTGGACTTCGACGACGGATAATCATATGAATAGTTCGTTGCATAATTATGTTTTTCAGAAATGACTTGATTATTTCACATGTTGTATTGGAAATTGGTCATATACACATTCTTGTGAATTTTTCCAATATATTCAAGGAAAGGGGTATATGTCTAATCCCACCAACATGACTTGGTGGTTTTATTTAAATAAAACAAAACTGGGGCTATGACCGTACTATATATGCAGTAGTAATGGGTAGGATATGTGTGAGAAGGAAAATGAACAAAATAGAAAATTAAAAGCTAGAGTTACATACATTTCTATCCGACGGTCAACTAGTGATCGTTATAGATCAAAGGATATATATGTCACCAATATTAGTCGCCTGCTATATATCAAATCTCTACGATAATAAATGGAGTAATGATTTAATAATGACAACAAAGAACATGGTCCCATCCTAAAATGTCTATATTCTTTTTAAGATTCGCATGAGCCAAGATCACACGTTCAAAGTTAAACAGACAAAGAAATGTAGTAGCATGATGTAATGATGAGTGCATACTTGATCAAATGGTCCTTACTGTCATAATAAGTTGGCCCGATTGCCATGCACATATCTAAGTCATGACAACCATGCAATCCAAATATTATTCTCTCTTTTACTTTCTTTCTCATTCTCTTTACCATCTCACACTTGCTCACCATGCAACGACAATCTTGCATGGGAAGAAAGGCAAGATGAAATCATTTCATTTAAAGTTATGGCAGATCAACTTTTGGGACGGACATAGGGAGTGGAACGAGGAGAGGAGGGGTAAGTGCATAGATAGCTATTATCGGTGATGTTATTAAGAGATTAGTCCGTACTTATTGTCCTGAATTTTTAAACTAAAATATTTTAAATTCAGGATAATTCAGAACTTTTTTATCCTAAAAATTATAAACTGAAAAATTAAAATTCAGGACGCACATGCTAATTCCTAAATAGTAGGCCTTTAAAGTGGCTACCTGGTGTCATTTCTACGCGAGAGAGAGAGGAGCTAGGTAGGGCATCAAAACCTAACATGAAAGTGAAAAGAGTACAGATTGTAGGCTAGCTTCAAAGTCAAGAATATTTTACAGCTTCAGTATCAAGATTGTCCAGAATTTGCGAACAGCTTAACTTAACTTTGAAAACTTAGATTACTATATATGTAAAACAAAACGCTAGAAGCGGGAGATTTATGAAACTGATTCAAGAAAAAGTTTAGATGTTTTTCCAATCCAACCTTTGTCGTAAAGGAAGGAATTAGACGAAGAATTGAACGAGGGTACATAAAAAAAGTATTCTCCAAATTCAAATGAAAAGATGAAAAATTACAGAGAGGTCTTAAAAAATTCACTTATGGCAGCATATGCATGTTCATGAACATTTGAACGTAGGGGTCAATGGCTCCATGATTTTGTTTTGTTTCTTCTTTGTTCTTGCGCACTTTGGAGAAAACAAGGGAAAGAAGATATTGCGAAAAGAAGCACAAAAAAATCATCAACTAAATTAATGATTGGGTCTGAATTCAGAAAATAAATGGTCCTAGTCAGTAGTCACTGGTTAGTAACTCATGAAATGAATGCTATATGATTATTTGTTTTCGCGGTCCCTTCTATTTTCGATATTTCCTCGGGGAATGGGATAGCAATTTGAATCTAATGATTGATATTGAAAATAAAAGATCATTGTCGTTACCAAAAACTGTCATTTTTTTCTTTTATTTTTTAATCAACTTTATGATAATTTCTTTTTTGTACTTTGAACCTTGTTAAGCATTCGAGGCGTGTCTCTGACGTTATATAACGATGGCTAATTTATCCTTTTTAAGTTGTACCTTTGGTCCTCTCTGCTCAGGCAGTAGGGTTTTAGCGACCCACCTCTTGTTTTATAATGCTGGATTTTCTTTTACTTTTTCCTTCCAAAACTTAAGGGAAATTTGATCAGTAAAGTGAGAAAACCCTTGACCGTATCTTATCGGTTCTCTTTCATTTTTCTTTTTTCCTTTTAATACAAAGTTATGATGAATGTTATCCCGCGAAAAGCGGGAGAAAGGTTAAACAAAAGAAAATAATATTTTTCAAGTTGAGGAAAATGATGTTTTTTCTCTCTTTTTGTTATTAGGCAGAAGAAGAAAGTTATATTGATATATTCCTCTTTTCCTCCCGTAAATAATTAATTAATTTAAAAAGATGAATAAATGGATTAGCTTTTCAACCACTCCTGTTTCCAAATTTTTATTCCTAATAATGTGCCAGGGATTAAGTGCATTCTGGCCCTATTTTAGTTATATATTAATTTTCCCATGTTTTTCAATCAAGTAACTTTAGTATTTAGGCTTTAGTTGTTGTTAAACTACACCTCTGATTCTGTAGTCTATGGTTATAGGTACTGTAGTTTGATTTACTTAATTGTAAACTAATTGTGTATACTAGTATTATTGGAGAAAACAATCATTAATAATTCCATATCCTCTTTACAAATTGTTTGGATGGTTGTTATGTTTCGTTTCATAATGTATCGTATAGTTTTGTATTGTATTGTACTGTATCATTTTGATGTATTCAATTTTTGGATAGATTGTATTTTTTGTCGTCGTTTCATAATGTCACGCACCAACAATATGAAAAATAAACTTGCACTATTATAAAGAAAAAATAAGTTACGAGATAGAATTATATTGTGATATAAAAAGGTAGGGTAAAATATAAAATATGATTATTTAGCAATAAGGAAGGGCAAGATGACATGAAAAAAAATAAGGAAACGACGCGGCCACACCAAATCGGTCGTTCCATAAAGTTGCATTTTTCGTCGTTACGTAATGACGAATTTAACGAAACAAGACAATAAAATTTATGTGACAATCAAAATAAAAATTATAATTAAAGTATCAATATGATGCAACAAACATGTAATTGACCATCCTTCGTCGGAAAATAACACTGGTATATAGATAAAATATTATAGCATATATTGAATACCATTTGTCATGAATTTCTTTTAAATTCTTTTAAGTTTGAACACCTTAAGAAAATTCATGACTTCGCCACCGCGTCCAAACAAGTTGGTAACAGCTATTCATATGATATAGCGACCGCTAACAAGCAAAATATACTATAAAGTTATTTCTTTCATGCATATATAACTAATTTAAAAAATCACTCTGCTTCATTTGCTTTCTCAATTACCAAAGACCCTTGTTAAATTTGCCTACCTGCGTAGGATTCGTTGGGCTCTCCCACTTAGATTCTCAATCTTTCAATGGTTCCCTAGTATGGTAATACTTTGTACAATACAACAATTATGGTGAATTCGCGCTTATTTATCTTGTCCTCTATATTTATTTTCTTTATAACATTGTCGTTGAAAATAACAAAATGTTAAGTTGATATATGTACGACAAATCTGTTCTTTGACTTCATTTTATCTTCAGAGGGTATAGAGCAACTTATTGTATATATCTAGTTTGAACTTGAAATAGTCCGTAGACATATACTATTGTTATAGTATTTGTTAGCGGACTTGCCACTAACGTGATATCCAGATGCGAACCTAGTATTTGAAGATCGGAGGTGTACTTTTGAATTCAATCAAAATCTATTTTATATTTAGGGTTCTCACTATTAATATATCATTATCTTTTAATATATATATATAAAAAATTTACCAAATTTTACGTGTTTCGGTGATCCTTCTCGATATATCATAGGTCCGTCTCCGGTAATATCGTTCAAATATTTTGACGAAGATAGTTTAATTTACCCAAATATGGATTGCACCAACAACCGTAATGAGACTACACGTGGTCAACAGAAGAGTAGCCACGTCATAGGAGAATTTATACCTTGCTTGTAAGAAGCGAAGAAGAGGGGTCCATAATGTCCATCCACTGGATCCCACAGTCTAATCGGGTCCACAAATGGAGTGCTCTTTCGGTTTATCAGCTCATTTGTTGTGCCCCAGGCTCCTACTAATTGGGCCCACCTAGTGCTTTATCGACGACCCAAATATTCTCACTAAGTAGTTGTCACGTCAGACATAGACTACTCTGAATTCGACGCTGTTATCTCTGACGTAAAAATCGTATCAGAATCATCGGTTAACAACTTCACATTCCCGCAACTGAATATCGCAGCCGTCCAGCCCAACCATTGCAGTCAAGCTGAGCTACTGTGGGTCATGGTTGAGCTATTGGGAGAATTTCAACTATGTATATTAATTAGGACATTGTCATATATTAAGAATATTATTTAAATTTACTTTCTCCTAAAACTTTTTCCTTGTTAATTTGTTATAAAAGATAATCTCTCTCTAAGTTTAAAAATAATACTACTATAATTTGTATCCCAAAATTCAAAAGGTTTTTTTTTTTTTTTTAATTTTGTGCCCAATAAATAAGTTCTCATAAATTTCAATAGATAACATAACTTTTTCTAAATATAAATTTCATATTACAATAGATGGATAACATATATGTTCTTTAATATAAATTTCATATATTAAGTAGTTGTACTTATATATAGTCAATGGTGAAGCCACATGGTCACTAGGGTGGTCAACTAACCACCCTTCGTTGAAAAATTATACTGTGTATATATATGTAAAATATTACGTTTTAAAGTTATATAGCACATATTGAATATCCTTCATCAGGATTTTTTTTCACTTCTTTTAAATTTAAATATTTTTGAAAAAATTTCTAACTTCGCGACTGCTTATAACTATAGTTTCTTTTGAATGACCTAATAATGTAAAAAAATTCTTATACGAACATTATAGGAGTATATGACTTAAACAGATGGGCAAAACTGAAGCCCACATAAGTAGTCACCGAGATAGTAGCGAGAAGTTTATGCACTTAACAGCAAAGCAGCTGCAACTTGTACCACCCCCTTCCACTTTTTCCCCCACACCAGGCCCCACGGCTGCCTTTTTCTTCCTTCTTATTTACATGCTCAGCACCCATTTCCATTCAACTGCATATCATACACCCATTTCTATCTCACTATCCCTTTGGATTTATCAGTTAATACTAATAATGGCTTCCTCCTCCCCTCTATCTACTAGTAATAAGAATATTTAGAGAGTTCACCGAGTCACATAACTACAAAATTTATCAAGGAAGAAGGTACTGAGGTAATGGTGTACTGCAGTTGAAAAGAGTGTGCCACAGTAACTAATTAATGGGGATTTCTTCTCTACAAGTTTGCATGGATTCCTCTGACTGGTTACAGGTCTGAATTTTGAATGCCATGCATTTATATTTTCTTAAATGTTAGTAATAGACTCTATACCTTCCATTTTTCTTACCAGCAGTACTGCAGCACATATAAATTTCATTGTCTTCACACTTTCACACTATTCTCTTCAAAGTCTATAGACTGCACTTTTGCAGTGCAAAAAGAATGTGAAATACTGCATTCACACTTGCCTTATATCTTTAGTCTTGATTTGAACATCCAAAATGAGAAAGATATAACCATATAGAAAATAAAAATGGAGACGCCAAAAACTTTCTTTATTCTAGAGGTGTAGAACTCTAGAAAGAAGAAAAAAGAAAAAAACATCGTAACTGACTGGAACTCATGTGAAGGAATAGTAGCTACCACTACCAGTCATATCCTAAGCAATCAACATATCATTCTGCAGACATTCCCTGTAGTTTCTTGGGAAATACACAAGACTCTAGCATTGTCGTAGCTTAGTAACAACAACAAATTAAACACAGTATAAACTTAGTAAGGTTCGGGGAGGATAGTGTGTACGCAACCTTACTCTTACCTTGTGGAGATAGAAAAACCGTTTTAAATAGGCCCTTGGATATTTGCGTAGCTTAGTGCATTTTTTTAATTAGACAACAAAAGAATGTCCCTAGATCTGACTGTTACTCCTTTAATTTCCATGCATATTGTCAGGGCACAATTCACGAGGAGGGGGCAGCAGGTATAGATTCTTCTTCATCGCCAATATCGGAGGACATCCTCACATGCTCAAGGCCATTAATAGTAGAAAGAAGGCTAAGACCCCCACATGACCATTCAATCAAATGCCCTCGGTGCGACTCTACCCATACCAAATTCTGTTACTACAACAATTACAGCCTTTCTCAGCCTCGCTACTTCTGCAAGACTTGCCGTAGGTACTGGACTAAAGGCGGTACTTTACGAAATATCCCTGTTGGTGGCGGCTGTCGCAAAAACAAAAAAATCTCCACCAAAAAATCCAATATTGAAACAGCTAATAACCAAAATCCATCTATTGCTAGTAATAATAATCCTACTGATCTTCAGCTTTCATTCCCAGATCAAATGCCACCCTTTTCTCATCATCACTTCATGAGTAGTAACAACTTTGGTCTTGGAAATCATCAAGGAAATAGTTTCATGCTTGAAAATCCAACCGCAATTGATTTTATGGAAAGCAAGTACGAAGCTTTGGTGGGGTGTACTACTTCTAGAAACCAAGATTTTCTTGGGAATGGTGATGTTGGAATGATTAGTACTACTGGATTTGGTCATGAAATTAATAGTCACGGAAATATTATTGCACCAAATTTTGCATTTGGAATGACGACTATGGATGCTGGGAACAACTTTGGATCAACCGTAATGGATTCTTCTCATCATCATCAGAGGCTAATGCTGCCTAATTACGAAAATAATCAACATGAGGAACACATTATTAATGCAGTTGATGTGAAGCCAAATCCCAAGATTTTGTCATTGGAATGGCATGACCAAGTCCAAGGCTGCTCTGATGCTGGAAAAGAGTCATTTGGCTATTATTCTAGTGTTGGCGGGCTAGGGTCTTGGACTGGATTAATGAATGGTTATGGATCATCAGCAACAAACCCTTTAGTCTAAAAACAAATGAATTCACTTTAATTAGTGATTACTTGTGAATTAGGGTTTCATCGATTAATTATGCCCTGTGGTATCGTCAAGTATTACTATTTGAGCATCTAATTAGTGTGAAAGGAGTTTGCTATCTCAGCTTTTCCATATGCGAGGGGCCTTTCGGACTTCAATTAACGTAATTAACAAGCTGATCGAGTATGAACGGGATAATATTGTAAGAGTCCAGATTATAATTACTCCGACTTTCTTTTAGCTATTCTTCTTACGTTATTCGTATTGTGTTATTTTACGAAAATAGTTTAAAATAGTACTCCATTTCTTCAATGTATATGATATAAGTTTGATTTTTTCGGAGCTTTCATAATGAACATTTGCATAAATTTTATATTAACTTTTAATATTAAATAACGGTTGGAATTATATGAAGAATTTGAAGGCGCTACATACATTAAACTTTTACTTTTTATATAAGAAAATTAAAGGATAGCAACTTTGAAAATGGCACCCGGGGGGGGGGGGGGGGGGGGGTGTGCTATGATAGCTAAGTAGCTTAGCACAACTTTTTAGTTATTTATGAAAGGAATATAATTTCCTCTTCCTTTTCGGACGTCTCTTTGTTTGGTGAACCAATTACTACTACTCCCTCTAGCCCAAAATAAGTGATTTTTTGTTTGTTTTCACGCAAATTAAGAAATTCATATTTTAATATTAATTAACAATAAAATTGACCATATTAACCTTTACTGTCCCACATAAATACTCCTAACACATACTCCAACACTATTTACTCCAAGGGCAATGTAGGTAAAAAAATAATTAATTCATTCTTGAAATCCGAAAAAATTACTTATTTTGAACCATAAGAAAAATAACAGAAAATCACTTATTTTGGACCGAGGAGTATATAATTTACATTCTTGCCAAATATAATGCTTGGATATCGGTTATCACAGTGGTCTCGCCAACCTTTGAACATTTGAATTTTCAAATCCCGATATTGGCATATTATTTTCTTTCGTTCGCTTTAATCAGTCATGCTATGTAAGTGGTAAAACCTTCCAATCAAAATGTTTTCCATATCTAAAACTGTACATCAAGATCTTTGATTAAGAATAAATAGATATTAGAGTATCCTATCACACACCTCAATGATAATGTGCATAGCAATTTCGCAACAAAAAGAAGAGAAAAATGAACATGGGAAATATTTAGTGTCGTCTACATGAAACATCGCTTATTAAAGCTATTTATTGATGTCGTTTTCGATAAGTTCATTTGCCTGCTACTGATCTCATCGTTTAAATACAAATCGACATGACGTGTGTTATAATTAATAATCCCATCATCGTGCTTAATCTAAATATAAAGGACTTTTCTTAGGAACGTGATGTTAATCCTTGAGATTTCTAGTGAGTGATTTATAGATCATAACATAAAAAACACTAGTTTTCTCAACTTTTAAGTTGCCAAATTATATTAAATTATTTTATCTTATCTTTTCATTCTAATTTTTTATTATAATGTATTTCTCATTTGACTGGACTATTTTAGGGTTATTTGTATTACTTTATATTTAACATTGTATTGATAAACCTTGAGTATTATTAAAGCTGGACCTATATACGTGTATTTAACTATTTACTACTCTCTCCGGTCCAAAATAAGTGATTTTTTGCATGTTTTTACGGCGATAAAGAAATTCACCTTTTAGCGTTAATTAGCAATGAAATTGATCATATTAACCTTTACTAACCCACATAAATACTCCTAACACATACTTCAACACTATTTACTCCAAGGGCAATGTAGAAAAAAAATAATTAATTCATTCTTGAAATTTGAAAAAAACACTTATTCTGTACCACAAGAAAAAGACCAGAAAATCACTTATTTTGGACCAGAGGGAGTAATATCTATGAACTTGCGTTGCACGTTAATAATGGCACATTATAGTTTAAATATTTGTTTATAAAAGGGAATGACAAAATATATTTAATGAGAGAAATTTTATGTAAAATAATACATCAATCATTTATATGCCGTCAAATATTATTACAATAGCATAATATGTGAATTCAAAAAGAAAGGACATCATCAGAACTTACACGAATGATCAATTCAGTCATGTTAGTTAGATAATTACGTATTATAGTTTAAAAGTATTTAATGTGATGGTATCTTACCGAACACTTCTTTGTAGATGATGTTTTTTTGTGTGTATGTTTCCTTCTAATGCTTTAGGTGCTCTACCATAAGCAAAACTCTTGTTGTCAATATTGATATCCCTCTTAAAAGTGAAATATATAGTTGTTCGTGCAAGAAAAAATTATTGCGGTAAATATAGTCAAATATTTAAAATGTTTGTCTTTCTGCTTTATTTATTATATATAATTGCAACACATAAACATACCAAATTTTTTACACAAACTTAAAAATGATACTCTTTAGTTTCGAAAGACGAAAGTTGAATTCAGGGATAAAAATATACTTAGAAGCATAAGTCCAGCATCATCATGTTTTCATGTATGACGTTATTGTCAAAACTTCTATATACCATTTGTGTGCTATTACAAAACCTAGTCGGCGGATCTAAGTTTTTCACTAGCATGTCATGCATATTTTTCTTTAAAATCAACCTATATACAATGGAAGATCAGCTTAACCTATTCTGTTATATATACGGTGAGACTAACACACGTAAGAAATAATAAACTTGACAATAAACTTGTATGGTAGAAGCCCTTTTATTTAGTTGATCAACATATTTATCGGCTATTTAAGATAAATTTTAATTTCTATCATGCAATTTGCAAATTGCGTTTTAATCTAATGGTGTAAATATTTTTCTTGTTAAATACACTATTATTTCCATTGGGGTTGAAAACCAAGTGTTCTAGAATAACCAAATCATCTTTAGTTGGATACTCTTCTTCGTTTCTGTCACGAAGAAAGAAGTCACCGAATATTGAATATGTTCTTACTTTATTATCAGTTGAATCTTTTTCATTTGAGACCATAAATATAATTTTGGCAAGCTAGCTTTTACGGTCTCTGCTTTCGTCGGTTTTAACTACCAGTGAAATTACCTCCCAAACAATTAATTTTTCACCAAACGGTACATTGATATCCAATATATTTCTAGAATTCCGAGATATTGTTTCGTTCATTCGGCATTTAGTAATAAAAGCTTCATCCCATATTATCAATTTTGTTTTCCTTATAAATTTAGCACCATTGCTCTGCTTTGATATTGTCACGACCCAAAATCCATTAAGGCCGTGATGGCGCCAGACACCAATGTCGGGCAAGCCAACACAAAATAGTTAAATTAAGTTCCTATTTTAGCGTTTGAAATTTTCTTACCTTTCCTTTCATTACATAATAAGTGAATAAAAATCCGTTAAGTAAGTAACGATGATTTAACAATCCATTTAATAAAATACAGCTCAAAATCATCCCAGAACCCGGTGTCACAAGTGCATGAGCAAATTTCTAAGAAAGAAGTATACATGTAATACAATGTCTGTCCGGAGTACAAACTGGACAAGGAATATAAAGTACAATACAATACATCTGAGGGAGACTCTGTCGACTGCGGGTCGTCTCGGGATAGTGCAGCTCGTCTAAATCTCCAGGTCAGCCACATCACTGCGTCAAGAAAGGCCACTAACTATGAATGTACCTGTGCAATAAAAATGCAAGGCAAGTGTAGCATGAGTACGAAAAAAACGTGTACTCAGTAAGTATCCCGCCTAACCTCGAAGAGGTAGTGACGAGAGGTCGATTTTGACACTTGCTTGAGGTCAATTTAATAAAAATCAAGGGTGCCACTAGGCATGGATATCATAGATAATTAACAAGTAATGATAGGAAATAACAACTTCTATTCACATTTTTGCAACTTTAAAATCTCCGTCATTTCAGTTGACAATTTATAAATTCCAGGCCAGTAAACAGTTAAAAAGATCACAGAAAGTACGCAGCAAATATCATGTGCAAGCAATGCCGAGGGTCGAACGACCCGAACCAACAATAATAAAACGTGCACTGCCGAAGGGTCGAACGGCTCGAACCATAGATGCATCTATTACCCCGCTTGCGAACTATCCTGCGACTCGGGTCACATATAAATAATAGTGTTACCCCGCTCGCGAATCATACATGCGACTCGCGTACCCATATAGATACACACATTCAAATAATACATCATGAAATATTTTTTACCAAGGAAAAGATAAATTCTCTTTTTAAATGATTAAGATAATGAAGTTTAACCTACCTAAGTATTCATTTACTAATTATATGATATTAGACAGTTAAATTTTTATCAATAATATTACAAGTACAACAAGTAAATCATGCTAGTGGATCCTAGACTACCCAGATATAATAGTAGCTACGCATGGACTCCCATCACCTTGTGCGTACGTAGCCTCCACAAATAGTAGCACATATTCAATCAGTTCACCTATGGGGATAGTTCCCCCTCACAAGGTTAGAAAGGAGACTTACCTCGCTCCGAAGATTTGTAACCGACCTCCAAGCCCTTCCGACGACTCAAATTGATGCACAACGCCCCTAAACTATCCAAATAACGGGCAAACCAATGAAAATATAATCTAATACGCATAACCATTCAGTTCATATAAATTCCTAACTCCGATCGGAAAGTTGACAAAATTGCCCTCGGGCCAATGTGCCAGGTTTCCGAAATTGTTCGAAGATAATGATTACCCATAACCTCACTAACTCAAATATATGATTTTCTCTCAATTCCATGCCCAAATTCGTGGTCAAAATCCAAAAATACAAATTCTAGGTTTTTCTCCAAAAATCCCAAATTTTCATGTCTAATCCATGTGTAATCCAAGTATGAAACTCAAAAATGGGAAGAAATCACTTACCTAGAGTTGCTTGATAAAAATCCCCCTTGAAGCTTTTCAAAATCGTCCAAGCCAAATGAAAAATGGAAGAAAAATGAGCCAAGTCCGTTTAAAAATAGCACACTGCCCAGACGACCCTCATATGCGATCGCGTTCCTCCGACCGCGATCGCATAAGCCAAATCCCAGCGGCCTCCAAAATGCTCTATGCGATCACACACATATCCTCGCGATCGCATAAGCCAAAAATCCAACAGCCTAAAAAAATGCACAGTGCGATCGCATATTATCCCCTGCGATCGCATAGGCCAAAATCCAGCAGCTTCCAATTTCCTCTTAGCGATCGCACTCCCCTACCTGCGATCGCATAAGCCAAATTTCATCCCTCAAATTTTCATTCTTCACGATCGCATACCAATGGCCGCGATCGGGATGACATCAGCAGCACCATAAAACAGCAGCAACAAATCCATGGAAAATGATCCGAAATTATCCCGAAACACGCCTGAGGCCCCCGGGACCCCGTCCAATCACACGACTTAGTCCCATAACATCCCACGGACCTGCTTAAGGCCTCAAATCACATCAAAAAATGCCGAAACCACGAATCGCACTCCAATTCAAGATTTATGAACTTTGAAATTTCAAACTTCTATATTCGATATCGAAACCTATCAAATCACGTCTGATTGACCCCAAATTTTGCACACAAGTCACATTCGACATTACGGGCCTGCTCCAACTTTCGGAATTGCATTCCGACTCCGATATCAAATTTTCACTTCGGACGGATTACTCAAAAACCTTCAAATTTCTATCTTTAGCCAAATGACCTGCGGACCTCCGAATTCACTTCCGATCGCGCTCCCAACTCCAGAATCACCATACGGAGCTATTCCCAAACTCGGAATCCCAAACGGACATCAATATCACTGAAATGCACTTCAACCCAGACTTATGAAATTTCTTCTAAATTGCTAACTTCCACGATATACGCCAAAACGCTCCTGGGTTATCCAAAACCCGATCCGAACATATGACCAAATCCGAAATCATCATACAAACCTGATGGAACCTTCAAATCCTGATTCTGAGGTCGTTTACTCAAAAATCCAATCTTAGTTAATTCTTCCAACTTAAGGCTTCTGAAATGAGACTTTCTTTCCAAATTGTCTCCGAACTTCCCGAAATTCAATTCTGACCACGCCTACGAGTCATAATAACTGAAACGAAGCTGCTCACAGCCTCAAACTGTCGAACAACGAGTTATAGCTCAAAACGATCGGTCGGGTCGTTACATTCTCTCCCACTTAAACATACGTTCGTCTTCAAACGTGCTAAGAACTTCTTTGGAGTTGTCTGAAATCACTGTTTAACACCTCGTGCACCTGCCCATGCTACCACAACCCAGTTGAGTACACTTGCTCGAACAATTCTGAAGATATCCTCTTTTATTTAGGCGAAAGGGCCTTAGAACCAGGTTTCGACATCCGAAATCCTCTGCCAGACCTGTTTCCAATAAATGAACACTGTATCAACTACCACACAATGTACCAGAACATGACTGTATACCTTTGCTGAATTAGCGCCATGCACCGCATAATTCATCATCTAACCACAATGACGTTCCCTGAACCTTAATAGCCTAAATTTCTCGAATTTGATGCTCCCAATGTACCTCTAAACACATAAATATATATAAGTCCTGTTGTAACGCTTACGATACCACCACAACGAAGGAGATGTATAGAAATTCACAACCAATTGCAGGTTAACCAATCATTGAATCTCTCTTCTTGACTAGAATCATAACCTCATCACGAACCAAATGATGGTATTTGCTCTTTAATGTACTTCACATAATCGTATCGCACTGATCCCTGATCCAATAATCTCGTCTCACCCAGTATGAACTGCTCAGCCAATAAATCACTCCAGACATGACCAACAGTCTCAGATGATGCCTCAATGTGCCGATAGGCCACAACTCGAACGCGATACATACAGAAAATGAACTATGAAAGAAACTACTCGACTCACACAATTAATATGAACTTTCCTCCGAAAAATAGGAAGCAAAACACGAGAAAAATAATTATAGGGAACCTTACTCAACATCACATTGTTTCGGCATGCAACATGATCCAAATAACATACATGTGGAGGCGTGACACCTGATAAACACATAAAATTCACGTAAGGAGGTACACACCGAGCTGAATTGCTCATTATTACCAAAAACACTAGATACCGGTCAAAAGCACGCTAAGTGCATAATACCATACTGGGGAGACTGATAGAGCCATACGCTACAACACTCAAGTACAACTGAGGTTTGATATATAATATGAATCTCAAGAGCTATTCTGCTCACATAACGCCATCACTACGCTGAATTTCAGCCATAAGAAATTACAAAGTCGTTTCACAACTCACACCGCACAACATAACATTACATGAATTGGACGAAGACGGAACAACATCTGATATTCCAACACCCCTCCTTCAAAAGAGCCATACTGAAATGAACACACCTGACTCACATGGAGCCCACAACCATATTTGAATTCATTCACAACCCTCAAGCCGATTCTGCTCGTACTGCACTAGACTGATAGCCCTACCTGGGTCCCTATTAACCCACTTCCCCTCATCATACGCAAGAACAACCATCATAGCCGGGATAAACACCCTACAATCCACAACCAAATGAACTGAACGCCTTCCAGGCATAAATTCTCAAACAAGCAATATTACACTTCTTTATACTCAGTCTAAATCTTCAATCCATTAAGTGACTACATGTCACACTCATACGATATTCTCGTGTTCATGCTCCCACGTCCTTCCACGCAAGGTAACAAGTCTGCACATCCATACCACCGACCACAGTAACGCTGTAAAACAAATCAAGAACCATAATCAGGATGCAAAGCCTCTTTCACCAAACACCGATCTCAAGTGACACTGAAAACGACACTAGCTTACTCTAAGCATTCAAATCCCTTTTTCTTGTCATCCGAGCTCATGACATCCTTGTTAACACCGAACCGTAATCTTGATCCTTACTTCCAATTCCATACTGCTTACTGCACCTGACATGCCAATATGAAATAGCGCAAGAATTCCATCATAACTCCTGAACCACTAATAGGGTGAACATCTCATCATATAGAAACCTTTTACTTACCTCAATTCAAGAGAACCATAACAACATACGAGTGAATTCTCATAATTACAAAACAGGCAAATTCTCAAGGAATAGTATATACCACCATAATCCTTCCGGGATCCGCCTACACCTGACAAGCCATAATACTTGAATGCTTCCAAATAAAATCTATTGCAGTGGCCGACAAGCCTCGCACACACCGGCACAAATCACATGCATAACTTAATCACACTGAAGGAATTGATCAATGCCGTACATGTGACATTTCAACCATGGCTAACCAATCTATCTTCTTTTAATTATCCTTAATTGCCTCAGAAATAATAGTAACTCCATTCAGCACATAACGAACTCAATCCTCACTCATCCCGAGTGGCCTTGATTCACGAGACCATGATGTCTCAATCCCACAAACCGTCTCATGCCCTCCTTGTGAGCATTCACATCTACGACTAATATACCCATCCTGATAACCTTTATCCAAATCTGGAGTTTATTTCCCTCATTCCTCCAATACTATACTGCAAGCCGAAAACATCATGGAACATTCGGGCCTCTTATCACAATCTGTTGCAAGGCCTAATCATTAGCCATACTGCGGACATGAAACCCTTAAGCACCGCATTCTTAACTTTCGAATTCATTAGGACCACTATTGAGAATCACCCACTCTGACTTGGGCCCGAATACAATCCACTCCAAGGCTCTTCTAGCACACGAACACCCTCTCAATGAAGCACGTGACTGAGTCACTACCCTTATAACTCGCCTATGCATTAAGCATAATTTCTGAATCTTCCAGAGCCTAACCCTGGTCCAATAGGGACAAAGTTTGCACACATTTATCAAATCCCATGCGCAATTACCATTTTACTCCTTTCCCCTTAGCTGTAATAACTTGCCAATACGCCGATAATCCGCAACCCCATGAGAAAATAATCCTACAACCCAATTGCAGGCGGTGGGACTCTCCCACTTAGCCTGAAGCTACTCCTTGCACCACTCTGGACTCCACCGAAATTCTTTCTTCATTACTGACATGATCTTTCTCAACCAACCCATCAAATTCTTCTAAATTATATTTTTAGCATTCCATGAATACTCAAATTCTATAGCATCATTCACATATTCGGCCTCCTACCGAATAGCCACTAGAATTCCTCGCAGAAACTTTCCAACCACACGACCGCTAACCTGCTCACATGTGATAACCCACATGTGGAAATTACATGCCGACATCCTCCCACGTTGCCGCACGGGGAAAAATTGCTACGACTTCAATATTCCATCATAAGCTCGTCCCCATTCACCAACTGCACCAGTCCGTTCACTCCTTATGGACATCAACTAAATGCGCGACAATATCTTCCAATCCAAAGTCACATTGCATCCTCATTCATACCAACAACTCATTTCTGTTGTACCCAATCTTCCGCCGAAATAGCCAACATTTTAATTTAAGCCGGTGGACCCAATCAGTTCACTAAAATTCTCAAATCACTCCAAACTTCTCCTCAAGATGTGCATCTATCTTACCACAGAACTCATATGCTACGTTGCTCCTCTCCCACTTTAGTTAAACTCACTCCTTTAAGAAACCACCTGACTTTCGCTTCTTACACCTGGCCTCCTAGAAAGGGAACCACTACCTAGAACTTCTCACATATCTTCCTTCATCGTGTGCTGCCCAGTTGTTGCCTCAATTCAGTTTCATCCTCTGCAGCACTTAAACCAGCAGATCACCACAACCTTAAACCTTCTCGAAGATCATATTTCTTGATTCGCGCGCATTGGAAATACCTATTCAGTCCTAAACCACCGCACACCACGACCTCTGACAACCGCTTCTTCAATATTACTTTACAACACTCTAACCCAATGCAACGGAAGAAACTATAACACCGGCGAACTTAACATATTCTACTCGATCAAAGACGACGATATCACATCACCGATGAATGTTCCACCTCACTTGAAAACACCAAGTCTTATTACTTTATCAACCCAATCATGCACATTTATAGTTCAATTGCCTTTCCTCCGCCGGAATTAAAATACTGAAATCTCGGAATCACGCTCTGAGAAGACCTCCTTCCAAGTCATTCATTGTCCCAACACATGGGCAAGCATCCTATAATCCTATTAACACCGTGCGATGACCATTCGTAAGCATCATAACAACCTGAGCATGACCTCAAAGCTCTCAGAACACAAGTGCTGCTGAAACAACATAATATCCTTTTGCAGAGCAACGACAATAGCCCCAACCAACTACACATGGAAAAACTTCACGCACCATATATGTAATACCATTATCATTCCTCAAAATCCCAATTCATAGCAAGCGCTTCGCGACGCATAGGATTGAGTAGGAAGAAATGTAGGCATAAGCCTCAAAGGAATCGAATCGCACGATGAGGAATCAAGAAGGGAAGTGCTCCTAACAGCCATGTAGCCTCTCGAAGATAAGTATAGACATCTCTGTACCGATCCGCAAGACTCTACTAGAATTTCTCATGACTCGTGAGACCTAAAGGAACCTAGTGCTCTGATACCACGTTGTCACGATAAAAAATCTATTAAGGTCGTGATGGCGCCGGACACCAATGTCGGGCAAGCCAACATAAAATAGTTAACTTAAGTTCCTATTTTAGCGTTTGAAATCTTCTTACCTTTCCTTTCATTACATAATAAGTGAATAAAAATCCATTAAGTAAGTAACAATGATTTAACAATCCATTTAATAAAATACAGCCCAAACTCATCCCAGAACCCGGTGTCACAAGTGCATGAGCAAATTTCAAAGAAAGAAGTATACATATAGTACAATGTCTATCCGGAGTACAAACTGGAAAAGGAATATAAAGTACAATACAGTACATCCAAGGGAGACTCTGTCGACTGCGGGTCGTCTCGGGATGGTGTAGCTCGTCTAAGTCTCCAGGTCAGCCACATCACTGCGTCAAGAAAGGCCACTAACTATGAATGTAACTGTGCAATAAAAATGCAAGGCAAGTGTAGCATGAGTACGAAAATAACGTGTACTCAGTAAGTATCCCAACCTCGAAGAGGTAGTGACGAGAGGTCGAATTTGACACTTGCTAGAGGTCAATTTAATAAAAATCAAGGGTGACACTAGGCATGGATATCATAGATAATTAACAAGTAATGATAGGAAATAACAACTTCTTTTCACATTTTTGCAACTTTAAAATCTCCGTCATTCCAGTTGACAATTTATAAATTCCAGGCCAGTAAACAGTTAAAAAGATCACAGAAAGTACACAGCAAATATCATGTGCAAGCAATACCGAGGGTCGAACGGCCCGAACCAACAATAATAAAATGTGCACTGCCGAAGGGTCGAAC
>ML252291.1:5703-29144 GCA_005239495.1 Nicotiana undulata
GGCCGAGGTTAGGCTTGGCACTTACTCAGTACATGGGGTCGGTTGTACTGATACTACACTGCACTTCCTTGTGTTGTGCAGACCCTGCTACCGGACCCCGTGGAGCGTTCTGAGGGAGATACCTTCAGTCCACGTTAGAGCTTCGAGGTATACACTGGCGTCCGTGGATCCCGAGGCTTCTTTCCTTTACCGCTTCATTGTCTTTATCCTTTATTTCCAAGACAGTGTTGTACTTTCATTCCAGACTTGTATTTAGTATTCTAGTAGTTAGTCCGTGAGATTGTGACACCCCGGTTTTGAGAGCTTACGTTTTTTTTACGTTTGTTATGTTCTTACTTTCCGCAGTTAAAGGTTCGTTATTTTTTATTAGTGATGTTTGAAGGATTCTGTTGGGAATATGAAAAAGGGAAAAGCATGTTATCGATCTTCGGTTAAACGGTTGTCCCACTATTATCTCAGTATGTGATGGAAATTGGTTGAAGTTGACGAGTTAGCGTTTTATTCCGTATTAAATGATTTTAAATTGCTATTGCAAGTTATACGTTGGCTGGCCTAGCGGGTTCAACGTTAGGCGCAGTCACGGCCTAAAGGGTGGAAATTTGGGTCCTGACAGAATCAGTTTGTGTGCACCTCAATTATCGCATGCGATAAGTGGACTTCCAACCAGTATATGTACTGTAACTTTGCCACCAAGATTTTTCTTTTTTATTTCGGGATTTTCACCTAGTTATACTATAATAGAAACCTATTTACTATCTTTATTTAGGTTCCTTATTAATTACTTTATATACCTATATTTACTAGTTTTATACAAAACCATAAAAAGGAGGAAATGAAATATACCTTAAATATTGGGTATCAGTTACACATAATCCCCTACATTTAAGATACTCTTCCTTTTTCGAAGGAAAACTATACCTGTCTTTGTACTTACCCAAAATCATCACCGCGAGAAACCCACTGAACCCCAAAATCATCACCTCTCTTTGTACTTACCCACAGTAAGAAACCCATTGATAACCATAATCGTTCTAACCCACAAAATCTCGCTTACTCACTACTCTTCCATTGTTATACCCCAAAATTGCAGATTCCTTCCTCTTCCAAAGCTGTTGATATACGATTTCTCTCTTTAATCGTCCAAAATCTCTTTCTTATTTATATAATACAGAAGAATTTCGATGATTTGCTCTACAATCAAGTTGTGGGTAAGTTTCACTCTACATTAAAGTTGGTTTTAGGTTGAATTTCATAATGAAACTCGAGGAAGATGAAGTTTCGAAATTGTATTACGATGTATGATAAAGGTATCATAATTGTATGTGAGTTGTATTTGATACATCAATACCTAAGACAATTCGGATACAATACTAATACTATTAAAATATAATATTGTATTATAATTTAAGTTTAGAGTTGGTTCTAGGTAGATGTTTTAAATTGAAACTTGAAAAAGATGAAGCTCAAAGTTGTATCATAATTTAGAATTGTATCACAATTGTAACACAATTTGTAGCTAAAACAATACATGATACAATATTAATACAAGCAAAATTTGATATTGTATCAGTTTAACTTTAGAGTCGGTTTTAAGTTGTATCATAATTGTATCAGAATTGTGTAAGAATTCTTTTAAGATTGTATCAAATTTGTATTTGAATTATGAGTAGTTGTGAGATCGTGACGAATTTCATAGTTTGTATCACAGACATATGATAATTATATATTAATTTATTAGTATTGTATCAGGTATTATTTTGGATATTAACGTAACATCTACAAGTTATATACAGTTGTGATACAAGTATGATACAATTACGGTTTACGTATTGATGTATCTGATACAATTTAAATACAATTATGATACATTTATCATACAATTCCGGAATATTTCTTCATTGTCAGTGTTGTTCGGTCTCCCAGCAAAAGAACGATACAATTGATGATCTAATAATATAAAATTGTCGGCAATGGTGGAAAGAGAGAAGATGGAGATTCTAGGCGTAGATTAAGGAATTTTGTTGTAAAAAAAAGGAGAGAGAAGAGGAAAGGGAAAAAAAGGAAAGGATATAATTGAATCTTTTAATTGAAGGCACTAATAATGGGATGGCCAGTTGGGAGGCTTTTAAGGAGCAATCTACACAATTTGTAAGAAAAACCTAGATACTTATTAAAAACTACAAAACATAAAGAACATTGGTAAATCAGTTTCTAATATAGTATAACTAGGTAAAGTATCATGTTTTAAATTGAAACTTGAAAAAGATGAAGATCAAAGTTGTATCATAATTTATAATTGTATCACAATTGTAACACAATTTTTACCTAAAACAATACATGATACAATATTAATACAAGCATAATTCGATATTGTATCAGTTTAAGTTTAGAGTCGGTTTTAATTTGTATCATAATTATATCAGAATTGTGTAAGAATTCTTTTAGGATTGTATCAAATTTGTATTTTAATTATGAGTAGTTGTGAGATCGTGACGAATTTCACAGTTTGTATCACAGATATATGATAATTATATATTAATTTATTAGTATTGTATCAGGTATTATTTTGGATATTAACGTACCATCTACAAGTTATATACAGTTGTGATACAAGTATAATACAATTACGTTTTACGTATTGATGTATCTGATACAATTTAAATACAATTATGATACATTTATCATACAATTCCGGAATATTTCTTCATTTTCAGTGTTGTTCGGTCTCCCAGCAAAAAAACCATGCAATTGATGATTTAATAATATAAAATTATCGACAATGGTGGGAAGAGAGAAGATGGAGATTCTGGGCGTAGATTAAGGAATTTTGTTGTAAAAAAAAAGGAGAGAGAAGAGGAAAGGAAAAAAAAAAGGAAATGATATAATTGAATCCCTTAATTGAAGGTACTAATAATGGGCTGTCCGGCTGGGAGGCTTTTAAGGAGCAATCTACACAATTTGTAAGAAAAACCTAGATACTTATTAAAAACTACAAAAGATAAAAAATATTGGTAAATAAGTTTCTAATATAGTATAACTAGGTAAAAGTCCCTTTTATTTATTACTCCAGGCTCATTCTTTTAACTTATTGAAATTGAGCCTGCTTAGTTTAACGCGAACTACAACATTAAGCTGAATAATATTTGTTATAGAACAAAAATACAATATGATTGGAATCCAACCTTATGTAAATGTTGTCATAGGTATGGTCATCCGGAGGAGGTATGCAGGGAGAAGAATGTCTCAAAACCTGATTCACCAAAGGCACAAGAGGGGCAACCAACAGCAGGGATAGTGAATGAAGGAAGCAAGGAAAAACAGGGGGTGGGGGAGTCAATAGTTGTTGAGCAGAAGGAAGGGAATGGAAGAAATCCAAAACAGGGGTTGTCAGAGAGTGCAGAAACATCTAAGGCACTGGAATTAGATCATATAAATACTAAGCAAGTTGGGAAAATAAATGTAACCCAACCAAGCTGGATCACTCCTTTAAAAGTGGGCAGGCAGCCAAGTAAACAAAATCAATAGATGACAAAGCAACATCTAGTAGCACAAAATTCATTTCAGGCTTTGGAAAAAGATGATCATGGCACAAAGAAGCAGTCGAGCATATGCAGTAATGAGGGAGGGAAAAGTTTTCCTCCTATTGCAAATGGTAGTCTACTTTCTTGGAATGTAAGGGGTATTAATGTCTCTAATAAGCAAAAGGAGGTTAAGCTCCTTTGCAATGAACACAATATTAGAATCGTAGAATTTTGGAAACTAAGGTAAAAGCTAGTAGGATTGAAAACATAGCTAACAAAATGTTTGAAGGATGGCAGTACACCACTAAATTTGGAGCAACATTCGAATGGGAGGATATGGATTATTTGGAGACAAGACTACTACCAGGTTGTAGTCATCTCAAAAATAGCTCAAGCTGTTACATGTAAAGTAATATATTTGCCAAAGCAGAGTTCTTTATATCTTACATTTATTTATGCCTATAACCATAGATGTGAACGGAGAGGATTATGGGAATATTTGGAGAGCCAAAGGGTGGTTTGCAATAGCCCATGGATGGTTGTAAGGGACTTTAACTCAGTCCTTCATATGGAGGATAGAATAGGGGGGAATCTAGTCTCAATGTCTGAGCTAGTGGATTTCAATACACGTGTAGAAAATTGTGGTTTGATTGAATTACCACAACATGGTAGTAGGTATACTTGGAATGACAAACAAAATGAACAAAGAGTAATTTCAAAAATAGATTGGGTTTTTGTGAATAGTTAGTGGATAGACGACATGCAACCTTACATAGCTACTTTCTTACCCGAGGGGATCATCGACCATTGTCCTATGAAAATTTCATTTTTGGATGCTCCACCAAAAGCAAAGAGACCATTCCAGTTCTGTAATGTATGGGTAAACCATCCACAATGTATAGAGAGGGTGGAAAGTATCTGGGGTACTCACATTGACGGTTGTAGGATGCTGCAAATAGTAAGGAAGCTAAAACTACTAAAGAGGAGTTTGAAGGAACTAAATGGCAAGCATTTCAGGAATATAATCTCAAAAGCTAATGGCAATAGATAAGCCCTAATGCAGATTCAACAAGCTCTTCAAGCTAATCCAATGGATTAACAATTGCAATAGGAGGAGAAAATGAAATACCTGGAATTTAGAAGGACCTTATATCTGGCTGAGATGTTCTTACAGTAAAAAAGTAAGGCAAATTGGCTTAGACTTGGGGATGACAATACTAAATACTTCTTTGCAATCATCAAGCATAGGAAGTTACAACATGCCATCACACAACTACATGATAACAAGAATGTGTTGAAGACAGATCCAATTGCCATTGCAAATCTTTTTGTAGATTACTATGAAGACTTATTGGGAACAAGGGAAGTGTCAAGATGCAAAGCAAATAAGAGAATTTTGAAAAATGGTCCTACACGTTCAGTAGCACACCACGTGGACCTACTAAATAAGTATACAAAGAAGGATGTGAAGACTGCAATGTTTGAGATAGACAGTAACAAAAGCCCAGGCCCAGATAGTTATGGTAGTAGATTCTACAAAGCAACACGGAATGTGATTGGTAAGGATGTATCTGAAGCAATCCTGGAGTTCTTTAATAATGGCAAATTATTGACTCAAATAAATTACACAATGATAGATTTAATCTCTAAGGTTAAGGTTCCTGAAAATGCAAGTCAATATAGACCCATTTCCTGTTGCAATGCCATTTACAAGTGTATCTCTAAGATGATTTGCATAAGATTGAAGAGAGCCATCAGCTACATAGTGGCAGAAAATCCAGCGGCATTTGTTGAAGCGAGGTCACTAGTACATAATGTACTTATATGCCATGATTTTCTTAGACACTATAATAGAAAAACCTCACCTAGGTGTCTGATGAAAATAGACTTAAGGAAAGCTTATGATATGGTAAGTTCGGACTTTGTGGAGGAAGCTTTAAAAGGATTTAACTTTCCTGAGAAATTTGTTCAACTAATAATGAAATGTATATCTTCTACTAAGTTCTCTGTTAAAGTCAATGAGGTAGTGATGATAGGCTATAATTACGTATTTTAGTCGCTTATTACACTCTAGTTTACTGCACTTTAATTGAGTTTGAACTTTAATCGCTAGTGTTTTGCACTAACTATGTGTTTTATGCCTTGTAGGAGTGATTCCGAGCTATATAGATGTTATGGAATAAATTTAAGTGATTTGGAGCTTTGAAGTCTGAGTAAAAGCTCAAGGAATTAAGTCGGGATCGTGTTCGGGGGTCAAATTTGATAGTTGAGAACAAACGAAGACTCGAGAAGGCATATTGCGCACTGTCTAGTAAAATGGACATAACTCTTTGCTCCGAACTCCATTTGGTCTATATAATATATAGTTGGAAATCTAACTCAAAGGACTACAATTGTCACGTTTTACGTTTTTCCAAATTCCAAACGGAATAGGGTCTCACCGCGGTTACGCCAAGACCGCGGTGCAACAGCGGCGGAAGGCAGACTCAGATTCAGAGAACCTGTTTGGCCGCGGTCCTGGCGTAACCGCGGTGCGACCGCGGAAGGACGCGTAAACTTCATGGACTAAAGTGAAAAACGCGGGATTTTAAGCCCCAAACCCTATATAAACTTAAGGAATACGCCCAAGAGAGGAGAGAATCAGTTTTTACAGTAGAAAACATCAAAAGCAAGGGCAAGAGCAAGGAGGCATCAATCTTTATTCTCCTCTTTTGTTCTTTTATCATTGACTATGAATTATTTTGTTGTTTTTGTTATTATTATGAGTAGCTAAATATTTTTATCTAAGGTTTTGGTGAAACCCGTTGGGGATAAACTTTTTGGCATGTTAATATAGTTTTGAGTTGGTTATTCATCTGTATTTATTCAACTACGTTTTGATTGTAGTTAGTTGAAGGGCCCTCAACTAGCGGTTCCTATTTATTATGTATCTGCTTGAGAAAGAGTGCATATTTAGGTAGTTGTTGAACAACACCAGTCCCGGAGTATAGACAAAAGTCATAATCGAGGGTTTAGAGGTCGGGTTAGAGATAATATACCTCGGGTGCAATCTAAAGTGAACCGTAACGTAAATATAGCTAGCGTTGCTCGAGAGAGTGCGTCTAGTAAATTGTCATAAATGCTTGAGAAATATTTATGATAACTGGAGAGTTCATGATTGATAGAGACAACCAAATCAAAGCTATAGGAACATACAACTAGGAAAGGACCAACGGGGGAAACCATTGCCTTAGACTTTTATTCCAATTGTTTACAACTGCTTGATAGTTATTCTTAATTTATTAGATTCAATTAGCTGTAGTAGAATCACATCACCAATTGTTATTCACAAAGTTTGAGGAGGTTGACTAGTAAGAATTTAGTATTCTAAAGACTTCCTTTGATACGTTAAGTCCCTGTGGGATCGACTCTGGGCATAATACCCCAGATTATATTTGCAACGCCCGCGTAGTCTTTTATTAGACACAGTTGAGCGTGATCACGTAGGGTATGGTTATTTTGAAGGGAAGAGAGGGCTCAGGCAAGGAGATCTTACTCTATTATTTGTATTGGTCATGGAGTACCTTTCTAGGATTCTAACACTAATGAGCACTTTACCAGATTTCAAGTACCATCATATGTGTAAAGGGCTCAAGCTAACTCATTTAGTATTTGCTGATGACCTAATGTTTTTCTGCAAGGGTGATGGTGCATCAGTAGACAGAGTAATGGAGGCCCTAGGTCATTTTAGTAATGCCACTGGATTGAAGGCAAACAATGACAAATTCAGTATATTTCTAGCTGGTGTGGATGAGCCAACCAAGCAGATGCTTTTGACCAAAACTAGGTTAATTGAAGGTACATTTACAATTAGATATTTGGGATTACCATTGTCGTCGAAGAAATGGAGCAAGCTAGAGTGCGACCAACTTATTGAAAAAAATCACCAATAGAATAAATGGCAGCTACTCCAATCATCTCTTATGCTGGTGGAATGCAAGTGGTGAATGCTGTATTATTTTCTATTTTCAATTTCTGGGGGGCTGTTTTCATATTGTCTCAAAGTATACTCAAGGAAGTGGATCAGAAATGTAGGAATTATCTTTGGGAAAGCCTAACGGACAAAATAAAAGTGGCTCTGATTGCATGGGAGAAGGTGTGTGACAAAACAATTTGGTGGACTTAACATCAAAAGTAGTAAATGCTTGAATGTGGCTGTTGTGGGCGAACTACTGTGGCAACTTGCATCAAAGAAAGACTTGTTGTGGGTAAAATGGGTACATGGTCTCTATATGAAAGCTCAGACATACATTTGGACACATATCCCTCCTCTGGATTGTAGTTGGTACTGGAAAAAGCTCAACGCAATCAAGCATGACATGAATACATGCATGGTACTCCAATGATAGATACTTATTAAACCCTACTGGGATATACTCAGTAAGCAGAAGTTACATTGCCCTGCAAGGAACTTTAAGAAGACTACCAGTGGCATATTTGATTTGGAGTAGAGTAATGCTCCCAAAACATAGAGTAATTGTGTGGTTGGCGGCTCAAAACAGACTTCTTACAAAGGATAGAATGGAAAGATTGAATATTCCAGTGGAGGATCCTACTTGTTGTCTATGCCAATGACTGATAAATGAATCACATCAGCATCTTTTTGTTGATTGTAATTGGCTTAAGCAGGTACGAGATGCGCTGGCAACGTGGACTGGGATTATGGGGCAACAACATGGGGTGCAATCAAACTTGGAATGGATAAAGAAGAAGCGATAGAAGCAATTTAGAAAGGAAGTTGCAGCATCAGTGTGGGGTGCTACAATATACTACACCTGGAGAGCAAGAAACTGGAAAATATTCAGAAGTGAATATGTAAATACCAATTTTGTAGTGACACAGGTTAAGAAAGAGATCATTGAAAGGATAGAGTTTTTATAAGAGTGTAGGAAAGCACGTAAATGTAGTTTTTTTATTTACAAATTATGTAACTAGTTGCTGGTTTTGTTGGAGCCCTATTTAATCATGTTACTCTTCCTGGAAGATGGACATGGTGTATAGGCGCCCTTTAGGTGTAAGTGTTTAATTGTTAATGGTAATTTTTCACAGCAATTACCAAAAAAAATTAATTGTTTTGAGTCTAATATGCGGTGAGTAATTGAAACTAGCAGTTTAAGCGTTTAAAATAATTTTACTTTCGCATATCAGGGTTCTCATGTAAGAATTTTTTAAACTGGTACATATACATTTAATTTCTCTGAATTTTTAATTTTATGAATTTGATATATCTTCTTTTACTATTTCCCCGTGCAAGACCAGAACATCATATAGCTTATCTCTTATATCTGTTCTTATGATCAGGACAAATGGAAATGTGCTACAAATAAAAATTAAAAATTCTAAGTTTATGTCCCCTCCTTAGATGAGTTTAAATGGAATAGCATAGTTAGTGAGAGTTCATATAAACGACCATAATTTATTAACGTAGAAAAGGCTTTTTTAAATGCTTCACTACTTTCTTAGAAACTTTCAATGGCTTCTCTTTTAAGTAAATGTTTTTCACCAAAAGTCAGAGCTAAGAATAAAATGAGAAATTTGGCCTAGTCATGACTTTTGAAGCCAAAATGATCTGATGTTGTCTTTTATAAATTTGTTACCTCGAGCGAGTAGCATTTTTTTAGGATCACTTGACTTTTAATAGAAGTATAATATCGATCAAATAGACCTAAAATATATATATATATACATAAATGTAATTTTCATAAATAATGTACTTGAGGAAGATAATATTGTTTTCTACAATTTGTATTTAGTATTTTCATTTTCCCATTTCCACTTGTACACGGTCGCAACAACAATTCTGAAATTAGAAGCAACTAAGTTTGAGCTTGATCAGTTCAAACTCCTAAATATATTAGGAGCATTAATATATTAATCAACGATCCTCAAAAGTTGTTCTTGTTTAGGTGTTTATACATAACAAATATTCCAAATCATTTAAGGTAACTAAATCTCAAACTTTGAACAAAATCAAATGGAATTATAATAGGATTTAAGTTATATATATATATATTGACATGGTAAAAAACATTATGAAGTATAATTAACACATTACAGCAGGCTGGTCACCATTTTTATCAAATTACTATATACATATATAGTAATATTTGTCATAAATATTATTTGTAATTATCTTATAAGCGACCTAATTATAAATATTTTAGTTTTTATTTTGAGTTCACATTCGGCTTTCACACACGAAATTTTTAAAGGGCTTTTAGCATATTTTTCCAGTCGGCAAAAATACCCACAGTCGCTAGTCAAATGTATAAAAAATATATATTAATTTTGTATCAAATATGTATATATATTAATATATAAAAATTATACGTGACTATTATTTTTTGGAGTGGCTGTACAGTGTATATGCAGCAGCTATACAGTGTAGATTTTCCTTTTTCTTTTAATTAACCGTGAACTCATCCAGCAATCGTCTCATCACTATCCTGAAATCCTGATACTTGATCCATTCAAGTTTCTCACAGTCTATTTTATTATAAAATAAAATAGCATGGACGCTCTATTTATTTTTTATTTTATTTTTTGTACTTGCTTATGTACTTGATAATAACTTAATATTTAATTTGAACTGGTCAAAACAAGAATTAAGTTGACAATATTGAGTTTCATATGCTATAAATATCACCATTTCTGTTGCTAATTTCCTCATCAAGAAATCCAAAAGAAAAATATTAGCCATGGCCAAATACACAGCCTTCATTGCCCTCATCTTCTGTCTTCTCCTTGTTGCTGCTACTGGTGAGTCAAGATCTTTTCTAAGCATGCTTTTTGGCTAAACCTTTTTACCAATTGTCACGACCCGGATTCCCACCGTCGGGACCGTGATGGCGTCTAATATTAAACCCGCTAGACAATCCAACGTTTTGATTAAAATACCCATTTTCCTTATTATTATCATTTAAAAGAAAACTAGTGAACCTGAACAAAATGAATAAATAGTACGGAAGCTAAGAAACCATCAATTTAAATAATTAATATTACAAAATTCTTACATAAATCCCATAACTGATATCACAATTTCACAGACGGTCTAAGAATGCTAAAACAAAGTCTGAATGAACAATATAATTGTCTCAGAAGTACAAAGGATAAGACAGAAAAGGAGATAAGATAGGAGGAGACGCCAAGGCCTGCGGACGCCTGCAGGACTACCTCAGTGTCGCCTGTGGACTGAAGGATACTCCCTCGATCAGTGTCCACCGGGTCCGGTACCGTAATCTGCACAACATAAAGAAGTGCAGGTGTAGCATCAGTACAACCGACCCCATGTACTGAGTAAGTGTTGAGCCTAACCCCGGCGAAGTAGTGACGAGGCTAGAACACGACAAATAACAAATACATGTGCAGTTCAATAATATGTAGCAGGAATAATAACAGGAAGTAAATAATTAAGTACAAAACGGGGAAAAACATACTGGGGGAAAAAGGGTAACAACTACTGAAATAACGGAACAAGACAACAACTGAAATAATTAAATAGCAACAAGAACTAACAACCCGAAAACAATAAGTGAACAAAAACGGCACGACATGTCCCCTCGTGCTATAATATCTCAAGAACACGGCACAAAATGTCCCCTCAAGCATAAAAATCAGTAACACGGCACAGAATGTCCCCTCGTGTCATAAATAAATAACATCACGGCACGGAATGTCCCCTTGTGCATAAATAATCAACAACACGGCACGGAATGTCCCCTCGTGCATAAATAATCAACAACACAGCGCAAAATGTCCCCTCGTGCATAAATAATCAACAACACAGCACGGAATGTCTCCTCATGCATAAATATCAACAACACGGTACGGAATGTTCCCTCGTGCATAAATAATCATAAAACAACAACTGACAGGAAAATCAATAATAAGAAACCTTAAATACACAAAAATATTCAACAAGAGTAATAACGTCCCGGCAAGGGACACACCTATAACCAAACCTACATAGATATATAACTTACCAACATGTTCCTCAACCGAACCATTACTCAAGAGTACTCACAACTGAGATTTTCCATCAAAGGAATAACTACCAAATGATATCAAACAATAAACACAGTAAACTTCAATGAAAATCACATAATTACTCATATACGACTCACGGGCATGCTTGACCACAACATATAGGTACTCATCACCTCACCTATACATTGTACATGGAATAAACAAGTAGCAAATAGGACTCAACACCTATTCCCTCAAGCTAAGGTTAGGCCAAACACTTACCTCGACTCCAAGAATCCAAATCATGCCTCTAGCACCGCTTTTCCTTTCGAACTCGACGCCAAATCAATCGTATCTATATATAATTGACCCAATAACATCAATAAAATCTAAACAATTCAATTCCAATGCTTAATTATAGAATTCCCAACATTCTTTCTAAAAATCAAAAAGTTGACCCCGAGCCTGCTTGGTCGAAACACGAGGTTCGGACCAAAACCCGATCACCCATTCCCCCACGCGCCCGAATGTATAATTTGTTTTGAAATCCGACCCCAAAACGAGGTCAAATTTCCAAATAATCAAAAAAACCTAACTCTACCCAAATCCCTAATTTATACCCTTTAATTCCATGTTTTTAGAACTAAAATCTAATGGGTATTGAGGAAAATGGAAGAAAACGAGGTTAGGATTACTTACCTATGAAGCTATGGTGAAGGAGATCTTCAAAATTCGCCCAAGGAGGTGTGGAGAAGAAGGTTGTGAAAAATGGCAAAATCCCGTATTGATTCTGTTTATGGACAATTAAAATAGCTGGACGAATTTCTTCTCCGCGTTCGCGGAGGGTTGGTTACACAGACCTATGCGTTCGCGGTTGTGGGGCTGCGTTCGCACAGGGTAAATTACAACCAGCCCCCCAGGTTCCCCTCCTAGGTTGTGCGTTCACGACCTACATGGTGCGTTCGCATAGCTGTAACTGGTTTCCCTCCACGATCGCATCCTCATGGGTGCGTTCGCACCACCCAAATTATGCCCAGCCCAACCTTGTGCTATGCGTTCGCAGCCTATCCTATGCGTTCACATAGCATAAAATACCAAACACCAGATGACAACAATAACACCAGATGTTTCCTAAGGTTTTTGCACTGCGACACCTACCCGAAACTCACCCGAGCACTCGGGGCTCAAAACCAAGAGCCTGTTTGGACTTAAGAAAATTTTCCTTTTCTCCAATTTTTTTTTTTGAAAACAATGTTTGGTTATCAAAATCTTAAAATTTTTCCAATCTCACTTGAAAATGCATTTTCAAAATTTAAAAACTGGTGAGAACCAGTTTTTCAATTGAAAATGGGAAGATTGCTAGTGTTTAGTTGCAAAATATGTAGGAAAAAAGACATCCAAATATGTTGCAAAAATTATAACCAAACACAACTTCATCTTCATTTCAAATTTTAGTGAAATTCCAAATTTGAAAAAAAGTTTTGGAATTCATGTCCAAACGCCTACCAAATATGCACACGACCACAAAAACATCCTACAGACTTATTTGTGTGATCAAATCACCAAAATAACATCATAAACATCGAATTAAACCTCAAAATCAATGAAATATTTCAAAACTTCCACAACTTCTAAATTTAGCATTTTTTATCCGAATTACGCCAAACCAAGTCCATTTCTTACCAAACTTCACAAATAGCACATATAAATCATATTGAACCTGTACCGGGCTCCGGAACCAAGATACGGTCCCGATACCACAGGTTTCGCATCAAATTTTATTTTCAAAAACCTTTATATTTTTCAGAAAATAATTTGCTTTAAAAATTCATTTCTCGGACTTGGGACCTCGGAATTCGATTCCGGGCATACGTCCAAGTCCCATATTTTCTTGCTGACACTCCCGGATATTCAAATCACGGGTCCGGGTCCGTTTACCAAAAATATTAACCAAAGTCAACTTTATTTAAATAATTAATATAAAATCATCATTTTTATCAGTTTTTCACATAACGGCTTCCCGGCTACCCGCCCGAGCTGCGGATGCACATCGAGGTGAGATAAAATGAGGTTTTCACGACCTCGGAACACGGAATTAGCTAAAAATACACGGGATGACCTTTTGGGTCATCAAAATCTTCACCTCTAAAACAAACGTTCGTCCTCAAACGGACATAGAATGGTACCTGAATCTGAGAAAAGATGAGGATATCGGCTCCGAATATCGGACTCGGACTCCCAAGTAGCCACCTCAACAGGCTGACCTCTCCACTGATCACGAACCGAAGGATAACCCTTTAATCTCAACTGACGAACCTGCCGAGCTAATATGGCTACCGGCTCCTCCTCATAAGTCAAATCTTTGTCCAACTGGACACTGCTGAAGTCAAGAACATGAGATGGATCGGCAACATACTTCCGAAGCATAGATACATGAAACACCGGATGCACGGCTGATAAAATCGGTGGTAAATCAAGTCTATAGGCCAACTCTCCTACCTTCTCCAGAATCTCAAAGGGACCAATGTACCTAGGGCTCAACTTTCCCTTCTTCCCGAACCTTATCACGCCCTTCATGGGCAATACCCGAAGCAATACGCGGTCACCAACCATGAATGACAAATCACGAACCCTACGGTCTGCATAACTCTTCTGCCGGGACTGAGCTGTGCGAAGTCTATCCTGAATGATCTTCAGCTTATCCAAGGCATCCTGAACTAACTCTGAACCCAACAATGTAGCCTCTCCAGGCTCGAACCACCCAACTGGCGACCGACACCGCCTACCATACAATGCCTCATAAGGAGCCATCTGAATGCTCGACTGGTAGCTGTTGTCGTAGGCAAACTCAGCTAAAGGCAAAAATTGGTCCCATGAACCTCCAAAGTCGATGACACATGCTCGCAACATATTCTCTAAGATCTGAATGGTGCACTCAGACTGTCTGTCCGTCTGAGGATGAAACGCTGTGCTCAACTCAGCCCGTGAGACCAACTCACGCTGAAATAATCTCCATGAATGGGAGTTAAACTGAATACCTCGGTCAGAAATAATGGACACGGGCACACCATGCAATCGAACAATCTCCCTGATGTAGATCTTTGCCAACTTCTCTGAAGAATACGAAACTGATACAAGGATGAAGTGTGCTGACTTGTTCAGCCTATCCATAATGACCCACACCGCATCAAACATCCTCTGAGTCCGTGGGAGCACAACTATGAAATCCATGGTAACACGCTGCCATTTCCACTCGGGAAGCTCAATCTGCTGCATCAAACCACCGGGTCTCTGGTGCTCGTACTTAACCTGCTGACAGTTCATGCACCGAGCTACATATGCCACAATGTCTTTCTTCATCCTCCGCCACCAATAATGCTGCCGCAAATCCAAGTACATCTTTGCGGCACCCGGATGAATTGAATACCGGGAACTATGGGCCTCCTGCAAGATCAACTCACGAATACCATCAACATCAGGCAGACAAATACAACATTGCATCCTCAAGACTCTATCACACTCAACGGTAACCTGCTTGGCACCTCCATGCCGGATCGTATCTCTAAGAACACATAAATGACGATCATCATACTGCTGGTCTCGAATACAATCAAACAATGAAGAACGGGCCACCGTATAAGCCAAAACACTGCCAGTCTCTGAAACATCCAATCTCATGAATAGATTGGCCAAGGCATGAACATCTAAAGCAAGCGGTCGCTCCCCGACCGGTATATAGGCAAGACTACCCATGCTGGCTGACTTCCGGCTCAAAGCATCAGCCACCATATTGGCCTTTCTCGGATGATATATAATGGTAATTTCATAATATTTCAACAACTCTAACCATCTTCTCTGCCTCATATTCAACTCTTTATGCTTGAACATATACTGCAAACTCTTATGATCAGTGAACGCCTCACAAGACACACCATACAGGTAATGCCTCCAAATCTTCAACGCATGAACAATGGCTACTAACTCTAAATCATGAACTGGATAGTTCTTCTCTTGAATCTTCAACTGACGAGAAGCATAGGCTATGACCTTGCCATCCAGCATCAACACTTCACCAAGCCCCACCCTTGAAGAATCACAATACACGGTATATAGCATGCACCTGTGGGCAAAACTAACACCGGTGCGGTGGTCAAGGCTGTCTTGAGCTTCTGAAAGCTGGCCTCACACTCATCAAACCACCTGAACTGGGCACCCTTCTAAGTCAATCTGGTCATTGGGGCTGCAATAGATGAAAAGCCCTCCACAAACCGGAGATAATAACCTGCTAAGCCCAAGAAGCTTCGAATCTCTGTAGCTGAGGTGGGTCTAGGCCAATCTCTAACTGCTGAAATCTTCTTGGGATCCACCTGAATACCCTCTGATGATACCACATGGCCTAGAAATGTAACCGAACTCAACCAGAACTCACACTTAGAAAACTTGGCATACAACTGGCTATCCTTCAGAGTCTGGAGGACGACTCGAAGGAGCTCTCGTACTCCTCTCGGCTGCGAGAGTATATCAATATATCATCAATAAAAACAATAACAAATGAGTCCAAATAGGGCCTGAACACTCAGTTTATCAACTCCATAAAAGCAGCGGGGGCATTTGTCAACCCAAATGACATCACCAAGAACTCATAATGCCCATACCGAGTGCGGAAAGGTGTCTTAGGGACATCGGATGCCCTAATCCTCAACTGATGGTATCCATATCTCAAATCAATCTTGGAAAACATTGAAGCACCCTGAAGTTGGTCGAATAAATCATCAATCCTCGGCAAAGGATACTTATTCTTGATAGTAACCTTGTTCAATTGCCGGTAGTCAATACACATCCTCAATGAGATATCTTTCTTCTTAACAAACAACACTGGGGCACCCCAAGGAGAAACACTAGTCCTAATAAAGACTTTATCTAGCAAATTCTGTATCTGCTCCTTCAACTCCTTCAGCTCTGGCGGGGCTATGCGATATGGTGGGGTAGAAATGGGCTGAGTGCCCGGAGCCAACTTAATGCAAAATTCAATATCCCTATTGGGTGGCATACCCGGCAGGTCAGCAGGGAATACCTCTGGAAACTCACGAACCACGGGCACAGACTCCATAGAAGGAACCTCGGCATTAGAATCACGAACATAGGCCAAATAGGCCAAACAACCCTTCTCGACCATGCGCCGAGCCTTCATATATGAAATAACTCTACCGGAAGAATGACTAGGAGTCCCTCTCCACTCCAAACGAGGTACTCCTGGTAAGGCCAAGGTCACGGTCTTGGCATGACAGTCCAGAATAGCATGGTAGGGAGATAGCCAATCCATCCCCAAAATGACATCAAAATAAACCATATCAAGAAGCAAAAGATCTACATGAGTCTCCAAACCACCAATAACCACTATGCATGAACGGTAGACTCGATCTACCACAATAGAGTCACCGACCAGTGTAGACACATATACATGAGTACTCAGGGAATCACGAGGCATAATTAGATAAGAACAATATATGAAGACACATAGGAGAATGTAGACCCCGAATCAAACAAAACCGAAGAATCTCTGCTGCAAACTGAAAGCATACCTGTAATAACTGCATCAGAGGCCTCAGCCTCAGGTCTGGCAGGAATAGCATAGCATCGGGGCGGAGCCCCTCCAACCTGAACATCTCTGGGTCAACCTACTGCGGGTTGACCCCTACCTCTCATAGTCTGTCCTCCACCTCTAACTGTCTGTCCTCCACCTCTGGCACCTCGACCTCCACCCCTAGCTGGCTGAGGGGGTGGGGGTGCACCTAGTGCGAGAATCATGGCACGGGAACCCTGATACTGAGAACCACTAGAAGATCGGGGGCAAAACTTGGAAATGTGCCCCATACCACCGCAAGTGAAGCAAGACCTCGGCTGCTGAGACTGCTGGCCCTGAAATTGTCCCTGTCGACCAGAATAACCACCCTAGAAGCTTTGAAGTGGTGGCGCACTGATAGGAGCTGATGGTGCATTGCGGGATACCTGAAGTGCCAACTGGAATGGTCTAGGAGGATGACCTCTGCCAAAGGAATCTCTTCCTCCAGATGAGGTACCACTGAATTGACTAAAATGACGAGGCCTCTTGTCAAACCCCTGACCACTGCCCTCTGATAAGACCATCTCAATACGCCTGGCCACATGGGCCGCCTCCTGAAATGAAATATCAGTACCTGTCTCTCTGGCCATATGGAGTCTAATAGGCTGAGCTAGCCCCTCAATAAACCTCCTCACCCTCTCTTAATCTGTTGGGAGTACCCTGATAGCATGTCGGGCCAAAGTGATAAACCGAGTCTCATACTGGGTGACTGACATAGAGCCTTGCTGGAGACGCTCAAATTGCCTCTGAAGATCCTCTCTCTGAGTAACTGATAAACTTCTCCAAGAACAACTCGGAGAACTGAGCCCAAGACAACGGCGAAGATCCAACTAGCCCGGTCAAGCAAAAATCCCTCCACCAAGTCTTGGCGATACCAGAAAGACGGAATGTAGCAAAATCGACCCCATTGGTCTCCACAATCCCCATGTTCCGAAGAACCTCATAGCAACTGTCTAAGAAATCCTGGGGGTCCTCTGATGGTGCACCAGTAAAAGTAGTAGGAAATAACTTGGTGAACCGATCCAATCTCCACAAAGCATCGACAGACATAGTTGCTCCCTCAATTACCTGTGCCACAATACCCGACTGAGCTACTCTAGCTGTCTGAGGTGTTGGAGTCTGGAATCCACAAGCTAGCTGCTCTGGTGTGCGGTTAGCAGGAGTCTGGGCCCCTCCCCCAGGCTGAGAGACGACTGGTGCAGTAGGAAGTAAACCGGCCTGAGCCACGCTCTCCATATGGCCCACTAAGCGAACCAGAGCGTTCTGAAGTACCGGGGTGGTAATGAACCCCTCTGAGACCTGAGCTGGTTTAACCGGAACCGTCTGAGTAGGAACCTCGCCGAAAACATCTACATGTGGATCCTCTACTGGGGCTGCTGCTCTGGGTTGAGCCCTGCCGCTGTCTCGGCCTTTAGCACGGCCTAGGCCTCGTCCTCGGCCCCCTATAGGAGTTGTAATAGGAGGATCGGGCTACTGATCGGTAGATGAGGAAACACGCGTTATCGCCATCTGCGAGAGAATAGAATGGAAACTCTATTAGCATTTAGAATTCAAATAGCACGATAGAGGTGAAGAAATGTGAAGTTATTCCTAACTCTGCAGCCTCTGGGGGATAAGTACAGACGTCTCCGTACCGATCCCTCAGACTCTACCAAGTTTTTCCGTGAATTGTGAAACCTAAGCAACCTAGTGCTCTGATACCAACTTGTCACGACCCAGATTCCCACCGTCGGAACCGTGATGGTGTCTAACGTTGAACCCGCTGGACAATCCAACGTTTCGATTAAAATACTCATTTTCCTTATTATTATCATTTAAAAGAAAAGTAGTGAACCTGAACAAAATGAATAAATAGTACGGAAGCTAAGAAACCGTCAATTTAAATAATATATTACAAAATCCTTACATAAATCCTAGAACAGGTATCATAATTTCACAGACGGTCGAAGACTGCTAAAAGCAAAGTATGAATGAACAATATAATTGTCTTAGAAGTACAAAGGATAAGACAAAAAAGGAGATAAGATAGGAGGAGACGCCAAGGCCTGCGGACGCCTGTAGGACTACCTCAGTGTCGCCTGTGGACTTAAGGATACTCCCTCGATCAGTGTCCACCGGGTCCGGTACCGTAATCTGCACAACATAAAGAAGTGCAGGTGTAGCATCAGTACAACCGACTCTATGTACAGAGTTAGTGTCGAGCCTAACCCCGACGAAGTAGTGACGAGGCTAGGACACGACAAATAACAAATACCTGTGTAGTTCAATAATATGTACCAGGAATAATAACAGGAAGTAAAGAATTAATTACAAAACGGGGAAAAACATGTTGGGGGAAAAAGGGTAACAACTACTGAAATAACGGAGCAAGACAACAACTGAAATAATTATATAGCAGCAAGAACTAACAACCTGAAAACAATAAGTGAACAGAAACGGCACGGCATGTCCCCTCATGCTATAATATCTCAAGAACACGGCACAGAATGTCCCCTCGTGCATAAAAATCAGTAACACGACATGGAATGTCCCCTCGTGCATTAATAAACAACATCACGGCACAGAATGTTCCCTCGTGCATAAATAATCAACAACACGGCATGGAATGTCCCCTCGTGCATAAATAATCAACAACACGGCGCATAATGTCCCCTCGTGCATAAAAATCAATAACATGGCATGGAATATCCCCTCGTGCATAAATAAACAACATCACGGCACGGAATGTCCCCTCGTGCATAAATAGTCAACAACACGACACGGAATGTCCCCTCGTGCATAAATAATCAACAACACGGCACGGGATATCCCCTCGTGCATAAATAATCAACAACACGACACAGAATGTCTCCTCGTGCATAAATATCAACAACACGGCACAGAATGTCCCCTCATGCATAAATATCAACAACACGGCACAGAATGTCCCCTCGTGCATAAATATCAACAACACGGCACGGAATATCCCCTCGTGCATAAATAATCATAAAACAACAACTGACAGGAAAATCAATAATAAGAAACCTTAAATACACAGAAATATTCAACAATAGTAATACCGTCCCAGCAAATGACACAGCTATAACCAAACCTACACAGATATATAACTTACCAACATGTTCCTCAACCGAACCATTACTCAACAATACTCAGAACTGATATTTTCCATCAAACGAATAACTACCAAATGATATCAAATCCATAAACACAGTAAACTTAAATGAAAATCACATAATTACTCATATACGACTCACAGGCATGCTTGACCACAACATATATGTACTCGTCACTTCACATATACATTGGACATGGAATAAACAAGTAGCAAATAGGACTCAACACCTATTCCCTCAAGCTAAGGTTAGGCCAAACACTTACCTCGACTCCAAGAATCTAAATCAAGCCTCTAGCACCCCTTTTCCTTTCTAACTCGACTCCAAATCAATCATATCTAGACATAATTGACCTAATAACATAAATAAATGCTAAACAATTCAATTCCAATGCTTAATTATAGAATTCCCAACATTCTTCCTAAAAGTCCAAAAATCAACACCGGGTTCGCTTGGTCGAAACACGAGGTTCGGACCAAAAACCGATCACCCATTCCCCCACGAGCCCGAATGTATAATTTATTTTAAAATCCGACCCCAAAACGATGTCAAATTTCCAAATAATCAAAAAGCCCTAACTCTACCCAAATCCCTAATTTCTACCCTTTAATTCCATATTTTAGGCCTAAAATCTAATGGGTATTGAGAAAAATGGAACGAGGTTAGGATTACTTACCTATGAAGCTATGGTGAAGTTTCTCTTCAAAATTTTCCCAAGGAGGTGTGGAGAAGAAGAAGGTTGTGAAAAATGGCAAAATCCCGTATTGATTCTGTTTTTGGACATTTAAAATAGCTGGACGAATTTCTTCTCCGCATTCACGGGCCCCAAGCCGCGTTCGCGGAGGGTTGGTTACACAGACCTATGCGTTCACGGTTGTGGGGCCGCGTTCGCATAGGGTAAATTACACCCAGCCCCCCAGGTTCCCCTCATAGGCTGTGCGTTCGCGACCTATATGGTGCGTTTGCATAGCTGTAACTGGTTTCCCTCCGCGATCGCATCCTCATGGGTGTGTTCGCACAAGCTAAATTCTGCCCAGCCCAACCTTGTGCTATGCGTTCGCATAGCATAAAATACCAGACACAAGATGACAACAATAATACCAGATGTTTCCTAAGGTTTTTGCACTCCGACACCTACCCGAAACTCACCTGAGCCCTCGAGGCTCAAAACCAAATATGCTCACAACCTCAAAAACATCCTACATACTTATTCGTGTGATCAAATCACCAAAATAACATCATAAACATCGAATTAAACCTCAAAATCAATGAAATATTTCAAAACTAACTTCTAAATTTAGCATTTTTTATCCGAATTACATCAAACCAAGTCCATTTCTAACCAAACTTCACAGATAGCACATATAAATCATATCGAACCTGTAGCGGGCTCCGTAACCAAGATACGGGCCTGATACCACATGTTTCACATTAAATTTCATTTTCAAAAACCTTTATATTTTTCAGAAAATAATTTTCTTTAAAAATTCATTTTTCGGACTTGGGACCTCGAAATTCGATTTCGGGCATACGTCCAAGTCCCATATTCTTTCCTACGGACCCTCCGCGACCATCAAATGACGGGTCCGGGTCCGTTTACCAAAAATATTGACCAAAGTCAACTTTATTCAAATAATTAATATAAAATCATCATTTTTATCAGTTTTTTACATAACGGCTTCCCGGCTACCCGCCCGGGCTGCGCACGCACATCGAGGTGAGATAAAATGAGGTTTTCACGACCTCGGAATTCAGAATTAGCTAAAAATACACGAAATGACCTTTTGGATCGTCACACCAATGTTGCCACTTCCTCTCTATACACAATTCCTTTTTTTGTGGGTTGTGGTGTAATAAGAAAGATCTTTTGTTAGGTAAATATTGGGGAATATTGAGTTTAAGCATCCCAAGTTTGTTAGGTCGTTATTGTATTATTGAGTGATTATCTCATTTAAAAGTTTAAACTGTTAGAGAAAGTACGTTTTCGATTACTTAGTAATTACGTAGTCTCTCACAGCAACCTTCATTTGTCGGTATGTTGCTTTTTCACAAGCCAAACATGTGAAAATATATGCTTTTGGGGTGGTGGTAAGGTTTTAACGTAAGTCCTCCTTCCTGCTCCTATATTATGTTGAGTTATGTGATTGTCCCATTAAAATGGTTAAAAAATTATGTCTCAACAATTATACGAAGTGTGAACTATATCTCAAGTACTTATATATCCTCGGTTTTCAATTTCCGGATTTCATGCAAAAATGCAAATGGCAGAAGGAAAATACTGCTGGAAGAAAAGTCACAAGTGTCATGGGCCTTGCCACTATTCTTACAAATGTAGCCAACATTGCAAGCACTATTTTGGAGCTGAATATGAAATTTGTAAGAAATACCAATGGGACACAAACATCATCACTGGGCAAAATATGCTTGCTACTACTATTCTCCTTGCCATTAATCATGATGAATTAACTTCAGAATCTCAACGATTGGCTTGGACTGATATATATAAATAAGAAGATAACTTTTTGTTTTTGCAGAGTACTAAATACTGCATCAACAGTCAGTTAGTCTGATTTTGTTGTGTCACAATATAATATGTTTTGTTAAGTCTCTAGCTTTTTTATGGCCGAGCTAATTGCATATGCCTGAACAATTATATGTTGCTTTCATTTTATTTTATGTTTCTATATTGGTGTTTAATGTGACGTTGTGAACCATTGCATTGCACTGAATAATACTAATATGTTTATTAAACTATTATTTTGTGCCAAATATGAAGCGAGTTTGACATTGATCCTGCCTCGTATATTAATATCGTGAGGACTTTTGCATGTGAAGAGAGGGCATCAGTATTCCTTATGGAAGAAAAAGCTATATAGAAAAGCAAATAGAAAGGCGAGGATCCTCATAGGTACTATGTAAAAAGCTTACAAAACAATTGGTTAATTTTTTTTTGTATTTTTAATTTTCTGTTTTTTTTATTTTTCTGCACCACCCCCCACCCCAAAAAAAAGTACTTTTTTTTTTGTATTTTTAATTTTCTGTTTTTTAATTTTTCTGCACCACCCACCCCCCACCCCCAAAAAAATTACTTTTTTTTTTGTAATTTTTATTTTTTTTTTTTTTTTTTTTTTTTCCCCCCCCCCCCCCCCCCCCCCCCCCCCTCCTTTTTTACACATCCTC